>PGFW01052244.1:0-16817 GCA_003123925.1 Haematobia irritans | reverse complement strand
TAATTTAATAAATTAATTGAGTTTGCAATCAAACATCAATTAAATTTTAATTGAATCAATAAAAAATTAATTGAAATTTGCTGAAAAAATCAATTTAATTCTTTAATCAAGAATTTTTTTCTATGCCCAATTAAAACTGTGATTGATACTATCATTTTCGTGATTGAAGGAACATTTCAATTAAAAATTAATTGCGATCAATTATTTGGTGATGAATCAGAAAAAAATTTTGTGTCACGACCAAGAATATATATACTTTATGGGGTCTTTAGAGCAATATTTCGATTGGTGGCTACAAACGGGAATGACAAGTTAATATACCCCCCCATCTATTGGTGGAGGGTATAAAAACTGGTAAGAGAAATAAATTATTAGAATTCTTCAGCAATTAAAACGCGATACGTACGTCTAAGGGTATGGTCCCACTAGTTGCAAATATTTTTGATCAAAAATGAGTGTTCTAACTTTTTTACAGAACCATTTTTTTTTTAAATATCTGTGATAACATTTTTGGAAAATACTCTATCGTTGATGTTAATATAAGCAATAATAGCTAGATTATTGCCGCGATTGACTTGTGAATACGTATTCTATTTTTGATTTCTGTCTAATTATTTGCCAGTGTGTTACGGACCGATATACATATCAAAAATTTATTTAATTTTCAAATTTGCAATATGCGAATAGGTTGTTTTCAGGCATTTATATTCAAGAGATAATGTCACCGATTTAAAAGAATGTTTAGGTGTGTTCTAGTTTCTAGTTACAGTGATACCTCTGAAAGGTGGACACCCACGGTCGCCTACATGTTTGTCCACGTTTGGGAGGTATCCAGGTATGAAGGTTAATTTTAATGTGTTAATATGCAAGCGTCTCCAGAAAACTGTCCACATTTGGGAGTGTTCCGGTTTTCAGAGTTGTCCAAGGTATTGAGAGTTTTTTCTCACTGTACTGCCCACCGAAAAATCCCGTACACACAAAAAAATTTTTTCTGGTAATCACGAAATTAATTTGATCCAATTAATTCTTTAATTGAAATGTCTTTTCAACACAGAAATGATACTATCAATTAAAAAATTAAAAAATGAAGCGGCCCAAGGTTTAAAAAATTAATTGATACTATTAATTTTCTTGTGATTATTTTTTTTGTTTCAATTTAAAAAAATTTTGTTGAATCAATTAAATTTTTCTAGTTGAATATTTTTTTTAAAAACTCAATTAAATTTTAATTTGGAAAATTTTCTGTGAAATTTCTTTTTCTGTGTAGTTAAACTAACACTAAATTTGAACTTATTTTTATGGCAAAAAAACTAGTTTGTTTTTAGTTTCCTTTTTTAAAGTATATTCTCAATCATTACCATGAACTAACGTGGGTACAAAGTTCAATGACCGCTACACATAGTTCAATATGAACTTATAGCATAAAGACATTTTTCCTATAACAATTCCAAAAAATTGTTATGATTGAACTACAATATTTGGTTTAAAAACGGTCATGATTTCACGCCTCAATGGTTGTTATTTCTTTACTTTTAGTTCATTTTTTTTCCAACCGCAGAGGGTGTTACTATTTTTGGGTTACTCGCTTACGAAAAATTCTTAACATGCTTTTAACTTCACATTGAACTTATGTGTACGAACGTCATTGACAAAATTCTCGAATAAAAAAAATATTCTCACAGCCTGATGTCACGTTGTGTATGACACCATTTGGAAAAATGTCAACCACCATTACATTACAAAAATTTTTTTAATTGAAAGGAAGATCAAAAATCCTTTGGTTACCAATTAAACAGCTTCTTGTGTAATTGTATATAGAGTTAGAAATTGACGTACTAATCTGTAAATTCTTAGATTAAAAAATTAACCAAAATATTTATAAGGAAGACTAAAATGGCGTATAAAATATTCATTAAATTGTAATTATACGAGTATACAAAGTTGCTGGTTAATTGTGAATTTTACAGTATTAATACAATTAGGCCATATTTGCTAGAAACATGACATTTACCAAAAAAAAAATATTAAAACGATATTTAGCAGTAAAATGGAAATTTAAAATGGATTAGGCTAGCAAACATAGGCCTCTATTTCAATACATATATTTTTGCCTTTTAGTAATTAGACTTTTTTTATGTTTGAAATTCAAAAGGAAGCCACACGGGGCCAAATCCGAGAATTACGGTGTACAAGTTACACACAAAGAAAATTTCATTTTAAAAATTGTTCATTGAATATAACGAAACATTTTCATTAATACAATTTGAAAATAGTCAGTTAATAGTACGAAATGTTTACGTTGATTAGCAGGAAATCCGTTATATGTTAATAACGAAAAAATTTCGTTGTATTTAATTGAATTTGTTTCATTGGTGACTTTTAACGACACATTTCGTTAATATAACGGAACTTTTCTCTATTAGCTGTACTTCGTAAAAATAAACTTTGCATTCCCGAGACGGAGTTATTTAGCTTTTTTAACGGACGATATGGCACCAATATTCTCGGCACCTAGAGTTAATTCTTGCGACCGTCTTTTCACCAGAAAAAAGACCATGCTCATCTTTCAAAGGATTTTTGTCCTTCCTCTAACGATTTTGTATTGATTCCGAGCCAAAGAAAGCGGAGAATTAGAATAATAATTACACTAAGAAGAATTTCTCTTCAAATTAAAGTTTTATTCTTTGTCAAGCGGTGGATCTATCCCACCACAGTAATGCTGCTGGACATTTCAGAGTGTTTCAAAACTTCTCTAATGTGGTTTCGCTGCAATGTGGACGCATTCGGACTCGGTTTATAAAAAGGAGCGTCCTTGTCATTTGAGCTTAACATCGGAATCGGGCAGCACTTATGTGATAAGAGAGAAGTTCGCCACTGCTGCTATCACAATGGACTGAAATAGTCTAAGCGGATGCCTGCTACATCGCGGTTGGCCACCTAACCTAACTTTGACCAACATTTATCCCCATATTTCATAAATTCTCTAATATTGTTCCATTTTTCTTTCATGTGTATGACAAAGACTTATGATACTAGCTACCAGAATACCTTCAAACGGTTAACGCCGACCTTGTTCCCAACTCATATTAACAAATAAGGAAAATAAAAAAATAGGGATTTATCATTATTTTTTTTATTTTTATTACTTCTCCTCCACCATAGGACTGGGGGCTATATTACGTTGTCATTCATCTCGTTTGTAACACACCTCGAAAATATTGCTCTTAAGACCCATAAAGTATATATATTGCTGGTGTCGTGGTGAAATTTCTGAGTCGATCAAGCATGTCCGTCCGTCCGTGTCCGTCCGTCTGTTGAAATACACGCTAATCTTCCGAACGAAACAAGCTATTCGACTTTTGAAACTGGCACAAGTAAGTTAATTATGATCGATTAGGTTCGGATGGTTATTGAAAGGGCCATATCGGCTCCCTTTTAACGTATAGCCTCCATATAAGGGAGCCCTCATTGATTTGGTTGTGCCTTGGAGCCTCTAAAGAAGTTTCATCCGAATGCCGCCTGAATTTGGTTATATGAGTGTTGTATATAGTCTCTAACATGTCATGCAAAAATTTGGTTCACATCCGCGTCCATAGTTATATATAGTCCGATTCCCAAAAGATTTCTACCAAAATGTTATATTCTATTAGAAAATTTTGTCAAATTTTTTTCTATAGAAAATTTTTGTCAAAATTTTACTTCTATGAAAATTATGTCAAATTTTATTTTCTATAGAAAATTTTGTCAAATTTTAGCTTTCTATGCAAAAATTTTATTCAAAACTTTTATTTCTATAGAAAATCTTTTCAAAATGTTTATTTTATAGAAAATTTCTGCAAAAATTTTTATTCTATAGAAATTTTGTCAAATTTTTAATTTCCCTATAGAAAAATTTGTCAAAATTTTTATTTCTATAGAAAATTTTGTTAAAAGTTTTCTATCTTTCGTATGGATAATTTTGTCAAATTTTTTATTTCTATAGAAATTTGTTTTCAAAGTTTATTTCTATAAAAATTACGATGCAACATTTTGTCAAGATTTAATTTCTATAGAAAATGTTGTCAAAATTTTTATTTCATAAAAACCATTTTTGTTGCTGTCAAAACTTTTATTACCTATAGAACATTTTGTCAAATTTTATTTCTATAGAAAATTTTGTCAAAATTTTATTTCTATAGAAAATTTTGTCAAAATTTTAATTCTATAGAAAATTTTGTCAAAATTTTAATTTTATAGAAACATTTTGTCAAAATTTTATTTCTATAGAAAATTTTGTCCAAATTTTATTATTCGTATAAGAAAATTTTTGTCAAAATTTTTATTTATATCATAATTTTGTCAATATTTTATTCTATTGAAAAATTTTATGTCAAAATTTTATTTCTTATAGAAAAATTTTGTCAAAAATTTTTCATTTTTCTATAGAAAGATTTTGTCAAAATTTTATTCTATTAGAAAATTTTGTCAAAATTATTTATTTCTATAGAAAATTTTGTTGCCTAAATATTTTACGTTTTAATCCAGCCTATTTTGTTTAATTATATACCCAATATGGACTATACTTACAATTGGAAAAGAAGTTGTTAAGAAGTTTTTAAGATATCTTGCCCATTCCTGCAAGTGTTACCGCAATCAAGTTAATTCCATTTGTGTGATTGACAGTCTTTTAGCAAAAGTTAAATAAAAAACGTTTTCTATGCAATCCATGAGTGGCAGGGTACATATGATTCGGCCTGGCCGAAAAACTTACGTCCGTATATACATTGCTCATTTTTTACTTTACAAATTTTCTATTCTTAAATCACAAAATTAACATTAATTGCGAGTTAGTTAGTCAAACAAACGGTTGAAAGTTCGGCCATGGACCGGATCTTGTGTACCCTCACCATGGCATTTCATACAAGGTTATACCAAAACACTGTCAATCGAATTTACTTAGGATTTTGTAGGCAGTAATCGTTGCGATTAGCATACACAGGAAAACCATTATCACCAAAATAATGCCAATTAAAAATTTGATTGATGTTAAAAAAGTTTATCAATTAAAAAATTAAACTTGGTTACGGTTTAACTTTTTAATCAATTACAAAATAAAGTTCAAAAAAGATTTTGAAGAAAATATGGAAGAAATGATTGAAAATTTGTACCGTTTAATTTAAACTAATAATTTATTTCCAATTTAAAATTTTAATTTAATTTAAAATATTTCCAAATAAAAACATATGTATTTGAAAAATAAATAAATTCTATTACAGACAGAAGACGTCGAAAAAATCCGATTATTTTTAACAAGAATATTTTAATTTCAATTTGTGATTGAAAGTAATTTCAATTGGAATAAATTTAATTTCACTGATAGGCACTAAAACGACAATGTCTTATTAAAATTTCTAAGTTAGTCCATATATGTTAGATTAAAATTGCAGACATTTAGTTTCTTTGATTCGGTTCTATATAGGAAGACACGATATATAATTTATGGACCAATTTTTGCATGCTATTAGACAGGCATATACTGACACTAGCACCGAATTTTCAACTGGATTGGGTTTAAAAATTTCCAGAACGGTCTAAAGATTCATCTAATTTAATACACACAAATATTTTTTTTGCATTCAATTCACGAAATTAATTGATCTAAATTAATTTTTTTATTTGAAAATGTCTTCAACCACAACAATGAATAGTTATACATTTAAGAAAATAATTGATACTATTAATTTTTTGTGCATTGATTATTGTTTTAAATTAAAAAAAATGTTGAATCGTTTTTAAATTTTTAATTGGAATATTTTTTAAAACTCAATATAAGACTCTTAATTTGCTGAAAACTTTTTCTGAATTTCGTGAAAATTTTTTCTGTGTATTGGACTATATATGATAATTATGGGACCTAATATAATAAAATTTTTTTAATGATGTTTCGAGTGTCACGGTACCAAATTTCAACCGAATTTCGGAACCAAACCAAAATGTCAAAATAAAATAAGTCTTTTTTTGCGGAAAACAACCTTGAGGTCCTGATTAAGTCTTAATATATGAGGCAAATATTAAGAAAACTAATAAACGGACCAAGTAGTAATCAAACGAGATCTAGTTGAAATTTGTTGTTCCTCCCAGAGCCCCCGCATCTGGGCGATCGCATTTTATATGATGGTCTACTTATAATTAAGGACCAATTTTGTTACATGAATATTGAGAGAGCGTTTGCCTGGAACCCTACAAATTTCAATCAGATCTTGACATGAAGATTTGCGTCTTCATAGATTTCTCTTTTGAAGTTAAATCATTAACTAACAATCATCTACTGAATTTCAATACTGATCTGAATGAAATGGCTCCTCCTAAAGCGTCCAGAAGTTCAAATCATACGAAGGATTTTGTTCGTTTATATGAGGGGCCTATATAATATTTATGCGTTTTTTTTTTTTTTTTCGCATATTTTGGTTGGCAACCGGTATCGGATGACAATTTTTACTTCAGGAAGCAACCAAATTATATATTGGTCCGCTATAAACCAATAACAACGATCTTCAATCAATAAAACTATCTAATTGCCATGTTTTTGTTTCCCAAAGCCGACATTAGTTTTTCGTTTGGAAATTAGAGTGATTTCAATAGACATACTCGCTAAGATCGATTCATAATTCAACCACATTCCTATGCGTGGAGAGTGTACAAATGAATAAAATTAAAAACTGCAATACATGTAATATTTTCGATAGCAACATTTTGGTTAAATGTTCGCGTCAATTTTCTCATTCTACTACTGTCTTTGACTACGATGTAATAAAAAAATATAAACTCACCTATATTATTTATTTAGAAATAAACAATATGTATATTTCAATTACAATTTCGCACATCTTCAGATTCTCAGATTTCAAATCTATTGATTATTGGCTTTCTTTGTTTATTGTTATTGAGTTTTCCTTCAAGATCTTATCGCGACACTTGTTTGTGTTTTGTTGTTTTTATTTTATCTTGATGCTAGAATCAAAATTTAATTTACATACGCATTTGCCTAAGTATGATATACAATGTAACTAAAGATTGGGGTTTTCTAATTGTGTTATTTTTCCTTGAAATCGAAATTACGCAGCAACACTACTTTTACTGACAGGTTAGTCGTTTAAGATTAATCGATAATTACGAATTACAAAAGCGAATTATCTGTATTACGACCGGTTATATGTTTGTTTTGTTTTCGATGGGGGGCCTTTATGGCTAAATTCCCGTAATCTGGCAACGACGCTATTTAACCGATTTCACCGAAGCAAACAAATCGACCAACGACCTACTCCGCCGCCCTTAAGCATTAGAAACTGCCAAAGTAAACCGAACCGCCGCTCTTGCGAGATTGATTAATTTGGCGATTCAATGCCGGCGTGAATATTGTTTGACGTTCTGATTGCCGCCCATTGCCCACTTAAGAAGAAAATGTGACCAATTTAATATGCTACATGATGCATACATATGTAGTTTAATTCGTTACTTAGCCTCCAGCTCCATCAAGCGGACCATTCGCGCATCAAACACTGTACACATCCCTCCTCGGTAAGTCGTTTTCACTTTTTACACTCATTTTTTTCTCATCATAAATGAATTGAAAATGATTAATGATTATTGGACCGTTGTTGTGTTGGCGTCTGTCACTGCAAATAAGCGTTCATGTAGCTTGTTGGGTGGAGAGGAAAATAACTAGAAACATGAACATGAGAAAAACTGTCAATCAATGATATGGAGAGAATAATTTAATCGCCTCACGCACGTTGGTAGTCAGTATAATCATCATTGAGCAGATCAGTGTGTTGTCAATTTGCTGTGATTATGAAGAATGTAAGCAGTTTCATAATGTACAAATGTTACACAAAGTGGTTCTACTATGATTTTAGAGAAATTACACGGTTTTGAATTTATAATTCAACTTACATTATATGCTTGATAATTGAACTTTCTACTACTCAAAGAAGAAGTTGTTTTACCCAAAAAGATATTGAAAGACAACAGAAATTAATACCAGAGTATTTTTAGTTAAAATTATAGTTGTCGCACTGAGTATATTAAGGGTAAAGTACTAGAATTACTGATACAACTGAAAATGTCTTTAAAATATTAAATGAATTGGCTGAAATTAAAAATTGTCTGTATTTTTCAATATCGAATTTCCTAAACATATTTTAGTTTGACGTAAGCAAAGAAACAATTTTTTATTATATTTTTTCATAATTTTACCAAATTCACAAAAAATAAAGGCTCAACGCCAACTCTAGGTATTGAAGAGGCGAGCTAGCAAAATGTTAGCTTTGTTTTATAAAAATAGTTGATTATAAAACCAATGAAATTGATAACAAAATTATGACTTGAAATATTTTCCTTTTTAATTTGAAATTCTACTAGAATTTTTGATTTAAGAGGACGTAAGCTATTAAAGTGTAATCCTCCAATAGAATCAATATGTTGTTTGCACTTTTCAAGTTAACATCTAGGAATGCACACATTTCCCTGGTCTCTGGTAACACTGAGATATTGGTTTTGAACACAGTTTTTATAGAAATAAAATTTTGAAAAATTTTAACAAAATTTTCTAAAAAAAAATGTTGACAAATTTTTCTATAGAAATAAAACTTTGAAAAAATTTTCTATAAATAAATTTTGACAAATTTTTCTATCAAATACAATTTGACAAAATTTCTATAGAAATAAAATTTCGACAAAATTCTCTATAAAATTAAAATTTGACAAGATTTCTCTATAGAAATAAAATTTCTATGGAAAAAAATTCATAGTGGTAAAATTTTGACAAAAATTTCTATTAGAAATAAAATGTTGACTTAATTTCCATAGAAATAAAAATTTGACAAAATTTTCCATAGAAATAAAAATTTGACAAAATTTTCCATAGAAGTAACAATTTACAAAATTTTTCATAGAAGTAAGATTTTAAAAAATTAAAAAACCTGGCCCTGATGAGAGTTGACGATGTCAAATCGAAATATTGGCTTCAATAAAATAAAACTCAAATAAACAACATCTAGAGTTTTTTTTCATTTAATACCTCGAGCTGGCACTAAAACCAAAAATATTTTAAAAAATTTTCTATAGAAATAAAATTGAAATAAAGTTGCCAAAATTTTTTATAAGAAATAAAAATTTGAGTAAATTTTCCATAGTCGCAAAAATTTTGAAAACAAATATAGAAATTAAAATTTTGGAAAATTTCCATATGAATAGAAAACTTGACAAAATTTCCATACAAGTAAAAATTTTACCAATTTTCATATGAAGTAAAAATTTGCAAAATTTTCCATAGAGTAAAAATTTAAAAAATTTCCAAAGAAATAATATTTGAAAAATTTTCTATGAAAATAAATTTCCATAGTGTAAAAATTTTACAAAAATTTCTATAGATTTAAAATTTTAACAAAATTTTCTATAGAAATAAAATTTGTGTTTTTTGTTGATATTGTTGACCTTTTTATTTTAATTTTTATGATTTTTTATCTCATAATCTCGGCTATAGGCCTATAAATTAAACTTAAATTTGTTGGTTTCTTGTTTTTTTATTTTCCGATATTTCGGTTGACTTCGTCAGAACCGTTTTCAAGTCTACAATTACAAAATTGTATCAAAATGAACTTACAAAATTCACAAAATAAAATCAACTATCTATTGTACTTTACATTTTCTCCGCTGTCTTTATCTTTTTTATAATTTATTCTCTCGTTAATTGGAGTGTTAATGATGTGTAACATCTCCAGAGTAAATCTTCGTCTGTAGTTGTTTTCCTTGCTTTGGATTTCTACGTCGTTCAAGTTAGATTTGTGACCAGTCAAAGTACAGATGGCCGCAAGTGCTGTTTTTTGTTCCATTGACTTGTCTGTTGTTTTTAAATCCGATTTATGTGAAGACAATCTTGTTTTTAATTTTGTCATTGTTGTACCAATATATGTCTTTTGGCATAAGTTGGATTTGTCACCGTTGCATTTTATCTTATATACTACGTTATGTTGGTCTTCATTCTTAATTTTTGTTTTGGTTTTACTAAATAATCCTTTTACTGTATTAGTAGTTTTTAACGCGAGTTGGTATTTTTCTTTATTGTATATATTAGACTTGCACAGTCTCTCGGAGAAGTTTGGTATATACGTCACTGGTTTGTATAATTTTGAATCCTTATCATTAGTCAATTTTTGATTGTTATGCTGGTTGGCTTTTACTTTCGATAAAAGTTGAAATATCGTTCGTTGTGGGAAATTGTTGTCTTGGAGAATTGGAAAAATAAAAATTGACAAAATTTTCTATAGAAATAAAATTTTGACAAAATTTTCTATAGAAATAAAATTTTTCTAAATTTTTTATAGAAAAAAAATTTAAAAAAATTTTTTATAGAAATGAAATTATGCAAAAATATTTTATAGAAAAAAAATTTTGTCAAAATTTTCCATAGTAGCAAAAATTCGAAAAAAAAAATTTATAGAAATAAAATTTTGACAAAATTTTCCATAGAAATAAAAATTTGACAAAATTTTCCACAGAAGTAAAAATTTGCAAAATTTTCCATAGAAGTAAAAATTTACAAAATTTCCAAAGAAGTAAGATTTTGAAAAAATTTTTCTATGAAAATAAATTTTCCATAGAAGTTAAAAATTTTTACAAAAATTTCTATAGAAATAAAAATTTTGACAAAATTTTCCATTTTCCAAAAATCTATAGAAATAAAATGTTAACAAATTTTTCTATAGGAATAAAATTTTGAAGAAAAAAATTGACAAACTTTTCTATAGAATTAAATTTTTGACAAATTTTTATAGAATTAAAGTTTTGCCAAAATTTTTTATAGAAATAAAAAATTGAGTAAATTTTCCATGGTAGTAAAAATTTGACAAAAATTTCTATAGAAATAAAATTTTGACAAAATTTTCCATAGAAATAAAAACTTGACAAAACTTTCCATACAAGTAAAAATTTGACAAAATTTCTCATAGAAATAAAAATTTGACAAAATTTTCCATAGAAGTAAAAATTTGACATAAAAATTCCATAGAAATAAAAATTTTACAAAATTTTCCATAGAATTAAGATTAAAATTCAATGGAAATAAAAATTTAACCAAATTTTCTGTAGAAAAAAGAAAAAAAAATGATTTCTCAATAAATCTATTCAATTATTATTGTATTTTTATATATTTCTAATTTGTTTCGCCTTTTGCCGAAATAATTTTCTTGTAATTTATATGAATTAGGTATTTTTTGTATTTGCTGATTATTATTATTGTAGGAGTTTTCATTGGATTGGAGTAAAAATTATTTCTGAGAAAAAATTTTAATTATATTTTTAATTTGAAATATTTTTTTATTTAATTTAATTAATTTTAACTAAAAACATTAAAGTATTCAATCATTTTCTTAACTAAACTAGTTTTCTAATTTATTTAAAAATTTTATTTTATCAGTAACATTTTAACTGATGAGGTTTTCAACTTCAATCAACTTTTTAGTCGAAAATATTTTGGTGATATTTGTTTTATATGTGTATAGCCTATTCAGCCAGAGAAAAAATATGATCACCTCAAACATGTTTCAAGAACAAAATGTTATTTTTGGATGGGGAACATTTAACACGTTTATCGCAATGATGTTGTTTTCTTGCAAATTATGTTTTAACAATACAATTACGAGTAGAATTGAATTAATTCAAATTCTATTGTAGTCGAGTTAAATTTTCCTAAAAAAAATGTTTTTCAGCATTTTTTTTAATTTGTTTGTAATAGTTGGTATACAAATTCAATCTAGATTTTAACAGAATCTTTTTTTTTCATGATAAATGATTAACGATATTAATTACAATGTATTGAATGTTATTGTGGTGAAAATTGATAAATCATTGTTCGATCGTAACATAAATAACCATGTCATAGAATGACTTTTGAAATGCACAAAGTCAATTTCTCAGACAAAAGAATTTAAAATTGCATTTAGGAAGACTTCTCTCAATCAAAATATCAACACGTATTTATCATTTGTCACGGGTGAAAGCAATTGAAAAAATACGTTCACCAAATAATTATTGTTAAGGATTTGTAATAACAAAGTGCATGGACCCCATGTTAATATTACATTTACTTTTTATTAAGGAATGATTAATCCGCCAGCTTTAATGACGTAAGTGTCATAGCTTTAATGATACTGTCAAATTCAAATCACTTAAATTTATTGTATTTTTATGTAAAATGTTGAACTTACATATGATATGAAAATTTACACCCAGAAAAAAGTGCCTTCGAAACTAAAGGAAGAATTTTTCATCAATATAGTTTATCCATTTTATTTCCATTAAGGTAAATTTTTGTGAAAAATAATAAAATTTACTCGTTTCAGTAAAAAATCCTAAACTGTAAGCAGTTAGGAATAGTTCATTAACTAGAATAAGGCATGGAATTTTACTCATACTGTTTTCTTCGCAGGGTATAAGAATTTACTACTGAACAAGAAAATTTTATTCACCGATAACAAAGCATTCGTAAAAATAAACAAAATACAAACTAAAACTAAGTTTCCTCAAAATTAGTAAAATTTCTTATAAAATGATAATTGCGACTTCCTTTATAATAGAAAATTTTTCATACATACGCACAACACTTGGCATAGAAAAATATTTTAGTTCATACGTACTAAGAAGTATGGAATCCTTTCAAAACTTAAGAAAACACACTAGTTAGAATATAGGAAATTTTCCTATATTTCTATTATCTACCTGTAATCGATACCTGTCATCGTAATCGATGTGTTTGCGCGTGGGTGTAATCGATATGTTTGCGCGTGGAATGTTTTTTTAGTTGAAATCGCGTTGTTGTGGTATACGGAGAGATTGTTAAAAAATAATATGGTAAAATAATATAATAAATAACAAATAAAATATATAAAATATTTGTTATTTTAAATTAGTGAGAAAAATGTTCGTTTTTTGAAAATAAATCTATGAATGTTCGTGATGCTGTATAAAGAAAGAAAACACCAACAAAATAACAACCCTTTCATTTGTCATTTTGGAATCTTCAATTATCAGGTAGGTTAGGTTAGGTTAGGTTAAAGTGGCAGCCCGATTAAATTTCAGGCTCACTTAGACTATTCAGTCCATTGTGATACCACATTTAACTAAAAGTACCTATTACATATGGGCACTTCTAGTCTTAACCACTGAACCTTCTCTATTATTTACTTTTGTGTGAACCAACCAGATTGCTCCAAAAACATTAACAAACTGCTTAAGTTAACGTTTTCCATGTCAGCCAGTAATCTAAAGCTATATGCTCCTAAAATTCGCTTACGCCTTACACAAAAAGCAGGACACTCACACAAGAGGTGTTTAATTGATTCCTTTTCCTCCACGTCATGACAGCTTATACAATAGTCATTATACTTCGCACCTATAGTTTTTGCAAATCGCTATCAGGCAGCGACCCGTTATAGCAGATATTAGGAGTGCTATCTGACGCCTTGAGAACACTAGCATATCTAGTGTGCGGTTTAAGTTTAAATGGGGCCATATTTGCTTGGTGTCGTTACAACCCTTGCAATTTTCCCATCGAATATTGGCCATCATAACAGCCTTCTCACGCAGTAAGAGCTTGCAGGTGGCCAGAGGCATACCAACAGATTCTAGTTCCCCTGGAATATGTAAGTAGTTCCTAGCTTGCTAACACATCTTGCTTCACAGTTCCCCGGTATGTTCCTGCTGACCAGGCACCCATATTAGGTGAATATTGTACTGCTCAGCATCTCGTTGAGAGATTTGCGCAGTTTATGGCCGTTTTTGAGTTACAGAACACAGACAGGTCCAAGATTTTATTGCAGGTTAGACTGTCTAGTATATAATTAATGCCAATATTTGTTGGAAGCATTACTTCTTCAGCCAATTTCACGCACCTCTCTTATTGCCAATATTTCAGCCTGAAAAAACACTAACAGTGATTAGGTAATGCTTTTCGCTATTCGAATTTTCCAGATACTTTTAGGAATATACTCCAGACCCCACTTGATTATTTCGTCATTTCAATTTGCGCAGCCATCAGTATAGAAATCTATATATTCTTTATTCGCCCGGGGTCTGTTACAACACGCCTCACTGTTGGGAATTAAGAGTTTTCAAACTTTTTGGATCGATAAAAGTGGTTTTGCCAGGGTGTAATCCACTACGTTTAGGCACATCTTGGCATTACTTTGAGGACCGAAACTATGAGCCGTACAATTTTTTCCGACCATAGCGATAGCTCGCTGCAACGCACAGACCGTCGTTGTTGCACTGGACTGTTTTGGCCAAATGTCTAAAGGCAATAGATTGTAGCATTGACATTAAGGGAGTCTGTTCCTGTCCTTACTAAAATGCGCCTGCAGATACATAAGGCTTCGCCATACGCTGAACATTTATCTAAAGCAAGTCGGGTTTCTGAAGCGGCCGGCCACCAGACTACAACACCGATATAGCTTATAGGTTTAAGCCAACTGCCGTGTATAGCCACATGCACAATTTTTGGTCTTAGTCGCCCACTTTTTCGCTATTGCCTTTTTGCAGCGAGTTACAAAGCACCGTGGACTTTTCTCCGCCGCTCTCTTTCAAATAATTAAGCGCTAAAAATTCAGCTTCCTGTCCAAAATAAACGCCAAGCGTTAATTTTTGGCACACTCACCAAAGCGAGAATTTCAGTACGCCCCTAAGGAAATGCCGGGCCTACCGTTGGAGTTTGCGATCTTTGCAGTAACATGACTATTTCTTCGTCTTTGCTGGAATTTACACCAAGACTCAATTATCTTTCGCCCATGTTCTGCAGTCATCGGCGCGGAGAGCTCTCTGTATAAGTTAATCTCTGATTGTGGATGGAATTTTCCCCTGACTGCTAGCGCCACATCATCTGCGTATGGCCACTACTTTTATGCCTTTCTTTTTCTAGAGAAAAACAAAAGGTTGTTGTATAGGCAACATTCCAAAGAAGAAGGTTGCATAAGAACTCCTCGCATTGGTGGTGTGCTCTGTTCACATACCTTTGATATGTTTGCTTGCCCTTAGTGTGGCTGAAAATAACGTCTCTTCATTAGAAGTTCGATCTAAGCCAGCCTAATATACCCTGCGATCGAACATTACGAGTTTTCAGTGCCATTTTAATATCGAGCTCGGATGGACATTATTGAACGCCCCTTCATGTCTAGAAACGGCCAC
Organism: Haematobia irritans; assembly: GCA_003123925.1. Taxonomy (NCBI): domain Eukaryota; kingdom Metazoa; phylum Arthropoda; class Insecta; order Diptera; family Muscidae; genus Haematobia; species Haematobia irritans. The sequence goes on along the minus strand of PGFW01052244.1, from coordinate 1,601 downwards.
GATTGGTCTATTGCTTTGACAGATAGTGAGCTTTCAATTAAAGCTGACTAAGTTCATGCAATCCGCGGTCTGCAGTTAGACCCTGCCCTTCGTCGAGTTGCATGACTGTCGTTTCAGAGCAAACCTCGAATGCCACCGCTAAGTTCTAAGATACATGTCTATCATCCTCTCCAGGGTTCTTAAGTAGGAATGAGGATAAGCTGAATTGGTCGGAAATCCTTCACGGCACTCGAGTGGAGAGGCTTTTCGCTGCTTTAGGTATGAAAGACGACTTTGTTATGCCGCTGCCACTTTTCCTGAATAATATGCTAAGTTTTTTAACAAAAACCCGCTCATTGTTTTATTAGATGCACCGCAAGCCAGGGGATAATTCTTTCAGCCACTTGCCTGTAACTCCGCCGCAGTAATTCCCATCAGGTCCGGGGCCGATATCTTGAATCGGGTCCAAAGCTTACTTTAAAGAGCGCGCATTTTTTATTTCTAGATTCCGACACAACATTTCTGCGATTAGGAAAATGATCGCTGAGCCTCTGTTACACCGCCCGCGGAACATGGGTTTCAAACCGTCTATGGATTTCCAGGAAGATGTGTGTCACAAAGTACCTCCAACGTCCCTTCACTGGACGGTTGTCCAATTCCCTCCAGATGTTTTAATGAAACCTGGGAGCGGTGTTAGCTGGACGCTAGTCACCTTCCGCTAAGTCGTGGAAGCCTCTGACGTATTCTCATAACTGCTACACGTAATTCACTCCCAAGAGTTTTGTTGAGACCTCTTCTCAGTTCTCGTTATTATTCCTCAAGATTCATTTGTAAGTGTCCCAATCGCTCCGGTAGCTCTTGTGGGTACTTGCCTTTGTAAATGAGCTTCCTGCAGCGGAATTTCCTGGCATATTACTTAAACTCCGTAGTCCACCATTGGCGCGATTTTTTTCCCCTTTGGCTTTCCTCTAGGGGATGGCAGCTTCAGTGAAATGTTGAAGGCCCTTAGTAATCCGCCTCCACTGCGTTGTTTCGATATCTTGCACCAGTGCTCATATTGTATCCGGCACTTTCCGGTATCATCAAAATTGGAACGATTCCTATAGCCTATGTCCAATGCAGCCTTTCCTAACATTTGCGGAAATATGGTCTTTGAAGTACGAACAGCCAATCTGAAACTGATGTACGATGAGTCTGAGAAGCTTATGTTTCCCTCAAACCTTGCCAGCTCAGATATCGGTTATCATTCACAGTTCCGGAGAGCCGTCAACGTACGTCCAAACACTCTTGTCTGTTCCTGGTGGACGAAGGTTGGCTGCATCTCCCTTATTGCCAAACACCAGGTTTAGTACGCCAAAATAAACTCTATTACGACTCTCCCGCTTGCATTAGTATCACTACTTCCGCCAAATTTACTATGAGTGCATTTGCATCGCATCCCATAATGAGTTTGTTGTCTTTGTTTTAGTGGACTCATCAACCTAAAGGTCTTAACGGGCAACAGGGTGGCATATCCCATCAAATGTCGCCATGTAGACGGCGAAAGATACCCCAATTATTTGCATGTGGATATCTGTAGACTGGCTACGACAGTGTCTGCATTGCTCCAATGAAGGAAGCAA
>PGFW01052222.1:4220-17442 GCA_003123925.1 Haematobia irritans | reverse complement strand
GATAGTTCACATCCTGCCTATACATTTCCGAGAAATCTATTCTTCCGAAGTCCTTTCGCATAGTTCCTGTTATCACGAACATAAAATATCTCAGAATCTTTTTCGGCGACGAAAAAGGAATTTAAAGCTGGGAACTGAAATTGACTAAATTTAGTAACCATTCTAGGATCGGAAGCCAAAAAATAATCGAATAAAGAACATCTCTGTTACAAATTGAAATGAGTTGGCAAACAGTTATGAATTATTTCCAGTCCCATCCTTCTACAAACGCTCCTCATATAACTGCCCTGTTGGAATAAATCAATATTGTAATCACCCATCAAAACTACCTTATTCCTTCCCAAAATCCCTTCCGCAATACCCTCATCCAATATCTCGGGCACAACCCTGACTCTTATATCCGAGCGGATATACATTCATACACCACCTCCTCTCCTTACAGACCAGTTATTCTTATAAACCCTGTATCCGTGGATCTCTATAGCGCTATCCAAAGCACAATGGTTTAGCCATGTCTCCGATACCTTGATAATGTCGAACACCATACTTCCAAAAAAGTCTCGCAATTCAATTCAGTTTTGACGTGGAAGCTCTTGGCACCAAGCTTTGTGCATTTAAATGGATAATGTTCAAATCCCTGCTATTTAAGCTCAAATTATCAATTATGCTTTTGTTGATAATGGGTCCTAAATTATTATTCATTGAGTTTGTATAGAGAAACCCCCCATATCCATGATTTCATGAAAAATTTATAGCAAAATGAATAGAAAAACTTATAACTAATTCTTAGAAAATATATTTTCCATTTCTTTCCACATATTTTTCCTTAAACTACTCGCAAAACTATCATTAAATGAAAAGAAGGATATATACATATATCTATAAAGAAAATTAAACAAATTAAAAAAGTATTCCTTAAAGTATAGAAGTAATGTTTTAGGATACAAAAGAAAATATCATCCTCTGACAGAACTCGAAACATCTTCGTACAAGTTTTATTACACAATTATAATGAATGAATAGATATTTAATATTTTTCATTTAACAAACATGTTTCAAGCGAATCGACTATGGGTTTTGGTCATACTAGCCAAATATTTGACCAAAATGAATGTGAAACTTTTTTACTCGTTTTTTCTTTTTGGGAAATATTCCTGTGTATATCACCACATATACATCCAATTTGAGCTAAAAGTATTTGCTAGTTTGAAAGCAACAACGATTTCTTTATGATTTTTGTCAAAGATTTGCCCAGTGTGACCGTGCCGTAACTTATTATACAATCCACCATACATTTTAACATTCCTCTCAATCAAGTTCGATCGAACATCATACCAGCTTTATGTTACACTTTAAGCAAAGACAATAAAGAAAAGAATGCATAAATTGGATTAGTTGTTTTCATTTTGTGTTGGAACCAAAAACAATGGAAGATGAAGATGGGAAAATGGCAGCAGAGGGTATCAAACCATTGACGGCGTTCGATGCAAACGTGATCGTTTATGATTTTTTGTTCCACAAATTAAACCTAAGAATAAAAAGAAATTATATCAGGGAATTGACGTTTGAACAATCGGATCAATAAGTTTCTCATTATTTTTACTACACAATTTAACATCATTTGTGAGAGTTTTTCACAAAAATATATTGCAAATTAAAAATGAAACGAACGTGTATGTTCGAACACGCCGTAAATGCAACTTTTGGTATGACGTTGCTCCATTCTCCCCGTCTTCTCATCATATGTTTTTACGGTTGGAACAATACTGTAATTTACTATTTTCAAATTTATTTAACTTCTGCAGCTCAAAAAGGACATTTCAGGCATTTTTAATTACATAAGTAGTCGCAAATCGACACCGAAAATTTGTGAAAACTTTCAATAAAATAGGCAAATAAAAATAAAGCAGTTTTGCATCCACATAACAAAACTGTCTACTGTAAAAAAGATATGGTGTTATTCCTTTTTTTTTACTAACCACTATCAACAGCTAAATTCATTTATCATCATATTTTTATGACCTTTCGTTTTTTTTATCAATTTTAAACTAAAAAAAGAACAAGGGAAAAATAGAAAAAAATTACTACTAATAGATCCCAATAATAATTTATAATTCATTTGATTAACTATCTATACATAATTAATTAACATATTTGACATATTTTATTTAAATTTTGATATACAGAATGAATACAATGTACTAAATGTTACAATACAGAATTTACAATACAGCAGCATTATTGGTGGTACTTCCAGCAAAAAATTCAGGACATTACTTGTCATATCTCAACAGATTTCTCTTCGCCGTATTGGCTAATAACGAATTTTTGCTCTGATATGTTGATCTTTTAATCGCGAAATTTAGATAATTTGGCCTTCCATAACAAGTTTGCGGCATCATAATTAGTAAGATTTGCTGCTATTGGACGTTAAAATGATCATTAATGATACACGTGATGGATATAATCCAGTGTCCAAGATTTGGTTAGATGAAGGTTCTTGTTCTTTAAAGTTACTGAAGGAAACAGCTCAAATCTCCTTTTCCAGAATAGAATTAAATTTTGCTAAAACAACTTTCTTATTTCGAATCCATGTGCAGAAATTCAGATCGTAGGGCTCTAATGGAACACCTAACACCTGACCGATCTTTTCCACAGTAGTGTATAACTCGCTGTTATTTATAGTTGTTGGGAGACCACTAATCAGAACATCGCTTCTGTTAATAATAATTTTTCGCACATTGTTTTATTCTGCGACTAGCAAGCGCTTGTCTATTTTTGCCATCGTGACATTTTCGAATTTCTGAAGATGAGCAGAACACATTTCCAGATGTTCGACCTTTATTGATTTAACTGAGGCAAAATATTCTCCGCCACAAGATTGACAACTTTTCCAATTGTACTTTCCAACGCATCTAGTTTCTTGTCACATTAATCAAGCACCATGCAAACCGATTTCGAAACTGGATGCATTATTTTCTATCGCGGTCTTTACAATCCACACAATGAAAACTCCAGACACTTGGTTTTTTTGATTATTTCCAACGATAAGCAAAGTCATCCAGATACTTCAGCGGCCAAGAAATGTGGCAATTGTTTACTACAAGAGTGAACACCAACATTACTCTAGAGCAGTCTTATCTTTGCACTTAAACACACTTCGCTTTCATTGCTATTTTATTGGTTTATTCAAATTACGTAATAAATTTTATTTGTTATTTTACTCTTCCTTATGGTTTCAGTCGCCGAGAGTTTGTGTTTAGTTCCTTATTAATATGTAATGTTAAAATTTATTAATCTTTGTTTGTCACTCTTGCTTTTCTTCTTTGTTTCAAAACTCTTTGCAAAAGCAGCAATTATTCAAACATTATTCTATAGACATATTTTAGATATTGTGGAGTTTGTATTATTTAATTACAGAGATGAGGCTTAAAGAGAAGTTTTTTGTATTTTAATTCTAGTTATCTCATATGTTTGTTTTTTGTTTTTTTTTATCTTCTTTTTGCACAGAATGTTTATACGGGGTTTTTAGCTTTAATGCTTCCCATCTATTTGTTTTGTTATATGTCTTTCATCGCAGAAGGCGATATACCCACTTTTTTAATATTTTGATTTAATATTATTGTGTTCATTTTGTTTGCTTTCATAATCCTTTCGATATCACCTTATAACTTTAGTAAACAAAATTTTTAATTTTGCGTACATAATAGATATAATTAAAGTAACTTTTACTTTGCAATACAATGATAATTTTCACGAGCGGCAAGAAATGACCGTCTATTCACGTGCATGTTTCTTTCTAGCATTCATGCCCAAAAGTAATATATTCTAACAATTAACCATATGTGTCCCAAACATTTTGTGTTATGTGTATGGAACATTAACATCATTGCACTTAAATATACTCGTGTTTTTTAAAATTGTGCCCGAAACACATTTTTTTTTTTTTTTTTTTTTTTGTTTATATCGAACATAATGAAAAACATATGTTTCTAACAGTGCAGATTTGGCTTGCGGAGCCTCTAAGAGACACAATATTTTCATCAGATCTGGATTGAAATTTGGTAAATAGTGTTTAGTATATGGTTCTTAACAAACCATAGCAAAAATTGTCCATATGGTGCAATAATGATATATAGTCCCCCATATAAACAGAGTGCCCGCATTATTTGACCTCCGGACCTCTTGAAGGAGCAAAATTCTCATCCGATTCGGTTGAAACGTGTTCGTGTGTTAGAAATATGGTCTCTAACAACCAGTGCAAGAATTGGTCCATTAATCGGTTCCATAATTATATATAGCCGCCATATAAACCGATCCCCAGATTTAACCTCCGGAGCCTCTTGAAGGAGCAAAATTCGTCCGATCCGGTTGAAGTTTGATACATTGCGCTAGTATATGACCGATAACAACCATGACTAAATTGGTTCTTATCGATCTATAGTTATATATAGCCCCCAGATAAACTGATCCTCAATCACAGAAAAATCACGATTGCACCTCGAGCCAAAAATAATCTACCAAAATTTTATTCAAGAAATCTTGTCAAAATTTTATATTCTCTTTTAGAACAGTTTTTGTCAACAATTTTATATTCTTGGTGAACATTTTGGTCAAAAATTTATTTCTATAGAAAATTTTGTCAACTTTTATTTCATAAGAAAATTTTGTAGAATTTTATTTCTGTAGAAAATTTTCTCAAAATGTTATTTCTATAGAAAATTTATGAAGCACCTCTTAGTTGGAAAGGCCTTTCTTTTGTCTAATATTTTGCAAAATCTTCTAAAACATCAAGAATTCTCACAATCTCACCAAACAGGATAAAAATCTCCAATTTTTGGTAGACACGTGTTCATAATTGTATATAGCCCCCATATAAGGCGACCCCCATATTTCAATTCTGGCTCTATAATTACCGCACGAAAGTTCAAATCAGTCCGTAATTATTTCTTCCCTATATATACCGGTAAAGAACTGAATATATACGTCTTTAATCGGCCTTTCTTTTTGTCTATATATATACCACATGCTAGTTTACATACAACTTTAGAAGATGAGGTTCAGAAGCTTTAAGATGTCTTGCCATCGGCCGCAACCCAAGTAAATTCATTTGTTGGATTGACCGTCTAGTAGAAGTTTCTACGCAATCCATGGTGGAGGTACATAAGATTCGGCCTGCCGAAATACGCCAGCAATATACTTGTTATAAAACCCTCCATCATAGCGATGGGGCGTATATTAACTTTGTCATTACCGTTTGTACACATCGAATATTGCTCTAAGACCCCATATAAGTATATATATTCTGGGTCGGTGGTGAAATTCTGAGTCGATCTAAGCAATGTCGCGTCCGTCCGTCGTCTGTTGAAAATGCACGCTAAATTCCGAAACGAAACAACTATCGACTTGAAACTTGGACAGTCGTTAGTTATCTGATGTAGGTCGATGGTATTGAAAATAGGGACGCATATGGTCCACTACGTATAGCCGCCCATATATAAGGGACCCTCAGATTTGGCTTGTGGAGCCCCTACAGAAGCTATTTATCGATTCCGGCTGAAATTTCGTACATGGTGTTGGTTATAATGGTCTCATAACCAACGCATGCAAAAATTGGTCCACATCGGTCCATAATTATATATAGCCGCCCATATAAACCGATCCCAGATTTGGCTTGCGGAGCCATCAAATAGAAGAAAATTATCCATCGCGATCCGGAGCTGCACAATTTTGTACATGCATGTTGTATATGGTCTCTAACCAACCATGCAGAAATTGGTAGCCATATCGCGGCCGTTTATTAATATATAGCCCCATTATAAACGCGATCCCCAGATTTGGCTTGTTTGAGCCTCTAAGAGAAGATATTTCATCGATCACGGCTGAAATTTGGTAGCAATGGTGTTGGTATACTGGTCTCTAACAATGCAACGCATTTATTAAATTGGTCACATCGTCAGTAATATAATTATAGCCCCCATATAAACCGATCTCTCCAGATTTTGGCTTTCGAAGCCTCAAATTTGACGAAGCAAATTGCATCTATCTGGCTGAAATTTGGTACATGGTGTTGGTAATATGGGTCTGCTAACCAACCGTGCAAAATTGTCCAGCATCGGTCCATAATTATATAGATAGCGCCCATACACCGCGATCCCCAGATTTGGGTTCCGGAGCCCTCAAAGCAGAAAGCAATTTCATCCGATCCGCCTGAAATTTGTACATGATATTGGTATGTGGTTCTGAACAACCATCGCACAAATTGGTCCACATGGGTTCATAATTATATAATAAAGCCCCCATATAACGATGCCCAAGATTTGCTTGCGAAGTCTCGCAAGAGAAGCAAATTTATTCCAATCCGGTTGTAATTTGGAACATGGTTTGTTAGTATATGATCTTTAACAAAGCGTGGCCAAGAATTGGTCGCATATGCGGTCCCTAATTATATATAAGCCCATTAAAACGTTCTCGCAAGATTTGACCCTCCGGAGGGCCTCTTGGAGGAGCAAAAATTATGTGCGATCCGGTTTCAAATTAGAAAGGTGGTGTTAGTATATGGTCGCTAACAACAACAAAATTGGTCCAATCACACATTGAAAATTGGTCGCATATCGGTTCATTCTCAATGAGTTGCCACTCAGTAGGCCAAAAATCGTCTAACCAAAATTTTATTTCTATAAGAAAATTTTTGTCAAAATTTTATTTCTATAGAAAATTTGTCAAAATTTTATTTCTAGATAGAAAATTTTTGGTTAAGATTTTTATTCGTGTTCATAATAAAATTTCATCATTGTCAAAAATTATATTTCTATAGAAAATTTTGTTCAAACGCATTTGTATTACGCTTCATAATCATGGTTGCCACTGCGAGCCAAAAATAACCTACCTAGATTTTTATTTTCTATAGAAAACTTTTTGTCAAAAAGTTTAATTTCTTCTTTTTTTTTAATTATCAGTTAAAGAAACATACATTGACTAAACTACAAGAGTATGCTTAAACCAACAGAGGAAAAGAATGTTTGTTCAAATTTATTTGGGCAAAGCCCTATAGACTGCAGATGCGTTGGACTTGGACGCACGTTTCGATTACGCGAACATTCCTACATTCAGCAATCCTCTACTTGCAGCAAAACTATCAGCCAAATTACCACCCGAATAAATTTCAGGCAGTTTATTAAACCCAACAAAAACCACAACTTGAACCGCTCCGAAAAAAGTTTTACCATTGATCAGCGGCTTATGCAATGAATTCGAAACAAACCATATCTCTTATTCCTATGCCACTAGGTCAATCATGCGTTTGAATTCAACATGGCTGGGTTTATTTTGAGCGTGCACTACCTCTTCTTTTTCATTTGTTTTTGTTTTGGTTCTAGTTGGTTTTGTTCTTTAACGGGCATTGATTGTTGTTTTTTCTAATTTGATCAGCTTAGAAACCATACATTGACCTAAACTACAAGAGTAGCTTAACCAACAGAGGAAAAGACATGTTTGTCAAATTTATCTTGGGCCAAAACCCTATATGACTGGCAAGATGGTTGGATGGACGCACATTTCGGATTACCTAATTCCCTCAATGGCAGGATCCTCTACCTTGCAGGAAAACTTATCAACCATTTATCAGAATTAACTGTTTGTTTCGAATTTATTTCGGCAATAAGCCGCTATCAATGTAAAAACTTTTTTTTCGAGGGTTTCAGTGTGGTTTTTTGTTGAGGTTTATATAATACTGGCGCTGAATTTTAATTCTGATACATTGGTTGATAGTTATTGCTGCAAGTAGAGGATGCTGATGAGGAGATGTGTAATTCCGAAACGTGCGTCCATCCAAGCCATCTTGCAGTCCTATGGGCTTTGTGGATGGCAAGTGTTTAGAAGAAGTTTCTACGCAATCCATGATGGAGGGTACATATAGCTTCGGCCTAGCCGAACTTACGTCCGTATATTACTTGTTTTGTCTTCTACTGTATTCACATACTTATTTTTCTTGAAATTTGATACAATTTTGAACGTTATTGGATTTTGTCATCCCTGGTATCATGTTCTTCATGTGATTAAGCAATATTGTTTAGCTCTCTTGGCCGTTATTTGAGAGTACAGAAAAAAGCAATAGATGGAATATAACATTATGGAAATATAGAAATATATACGTTGCTAAATAAGCATCGTATATTTATTTACATCTCCTAACGCATATAGTTTAGATTTTATTCACACGAATTACAAGGGGTATATGAGTTTAACTCCGGCTGGACTCAGATACCTTCCTAATTGTTCGTTACGCCTTAACAGAGTGATTAATTTGAACACCTTAGCTTTTTCCACATGCTCCCCACACTTGCCTTTGTTTGAAAAATACCATTTTTAAGAAACGTTTTTGTAATTAACCTTTTCGTTTCAGTCGGGCATATATTATCCCCTGCCGCAGATGCATAAATGACAAAAATTAACAGTAAATATGATTTCAGAAATAGCATTGTTTGTGGTTTCACTTGTAGTTGTTTGTTATTCCTTCTTCTTTGTTTATTACTTGCAACTAAAAATATTGATTTAAAATTAAAATGATATAATCTTATGAGGGGGTATCCAGATAATTAGTAATTCCATTGAACGGATAATTTTTTGTTTTCTCGTTTAAAGTTACGCGTTAACTGATCTCCTAATATGATGGACCCATTGCAAAAACGAAAGCTCGAAATTTGCCGAAGAGAAGTAATATTTAAAAATAAAATTTCCCATATGAATTTAATCGTCAATGATGAGGACGATGGATTAGAATTAGCTTAGTATGATAGTGGAACCATACAGAGAACCGTAGGAAACGACTAGATGACATTAAGAAATCGGTGAAAATATGAATTTAATCGTCAATGATGAGGACGATGGATTAGAATTAGCTTAGTATGATAGTGGAACCATACAGAGAACCGTAGGAAACGACTAGATGACATTAAGAAATCGGTGAAAATAGGCACAGTGTTATTTACGCGAGTAACATCAATCTTCGTTTCCATGTTTTTCCATTTTTTTCTTTATAACAAAAATATTGACAAAAAAAACTGTTTGAAAAGTTTTTCAATAGAAATAAACTTTTGAAAAAAATTTGTATAGAAATAAAAATTTGAGAAATTTTTCTATAAAAATAAAGTTTTGACAAAATTTTCTATAGTAATAAAATTTTGACAAAATTTTCTAAAGCAATACAATTTTGACACAACTTTGAATAGAAATATAATTTTGACAAATTTTCGTAGAAGCAAACTCTTCACAACATTTTCTGTAGAAATAATATTTTGAGAAAATTTTCAAAAAAAAAAATTAAAAACAAATTCTACAGAAATAAAATTTTGACAACATTTTCTATAGATATAACATTTTCACAATATTTCTTATAGAAATATAGTTTTGACAAAATTTTCTATAGAAATAAAATATTGACAAATATTTCTATAGAAATAATATTTTGAGACCATTTTCGGTAGAAGTAGCATTCTGAGCATTTAAAGAAAAAACTTCTACAGAAAAACAAATTTACAAAATTTTCTATAGAAATAACATTTTGACAACATTTTCTATGGATATAAAATGTTAACAACATTTTCTATAGAACTAAAATTTTGACAAATTTTTCTATACAAATAAAATTTCGACTAAATTTTCTGTAGAAATAAAATTTTGAACAAAAATTTGTATAGAAATGTAATTTTGAGAAATTTTTCTATAAAAATAAAGTTTTGACAAAATTTTCTATAACAATAAAATTTTGACACAATTTTTTATAGAAATATAATTTTGACAAATTTTTATGTAGAAACAAACTTTTCACAAAATTTTCTATAAAAATAATATTTTGAGAAAATTTTCTACAAAAAAAATTTCAAACATTTTCTACAGAAATAAAATTTTGACAACATTTTCTATAGATATATAATTTTGACAAAATTTTCTACAGAAAAACAAGTAAAGAAAATCTAAAGTCGGGCGGGGCCGACTTTATTATACCCTGCACCACTTTGTAGATCTAAATTTTCGATACCATATCACATCCGTCAAATGTGTTGGGGGCTATATATAAAGGTTTGTCCCAAATACATACATTTAAATATCACTCGATCTGAACAGAATTTGATACAAAATCTATAGACTCAAAATTTAAGTCGGCTAATGCACTAGGGTGGAACACAATGTTAGTAAAAAAATATGGGAAAAATTTAAATCTGAAAAAATTTTAAGGAAACTTGGCAAAAGTTTATTTATGATTTATCGCTCGATATATATGTATTAGAAGTTTAGGAAAATTGGAGTCATTTTTATAACTTTTCGACTAAGCAGTGGCGATATTACAAGGAAAATGTTGGTATTTTGACCATTTTTGTCGAAATCAGAAAAACATATATATGGGAGGTATATCTAAATCGGAACCGATTTCAACCAAATTTGGCACGCATAGCTACAATGCTAATTCTACTCTTTGTGCAAAATTTCAACTAAATCGGAGCAAAAAATTGGCCTCTGTGGTCATATGAGTGTAAATCGGGCGATTTACACTCATATGACCAACTAAATCGGAGCAAAATTTCAACTAAATCGGAGCAAAAAATTGGCCTCTGTGGTCATATGAGTGTAAATCGGGCGAAAAGCTATATTATGGTAAATTTGAGAAAATTTAATCATAGAAATAAAAATGTTGATAAAATTTTCTATAGAAATAAAAATTTTTGACAGAAATTTTTCTATAGAAATAACATTTTGACAAGATTGTATATAGAAATAAAATATTGACAAAATTTTCTACAGAAATAATATTTTGACAACATTTTCTATAGAAATAGAATTTTAACAAAATGTTCTATAGAAATAAAATTAAAACAAGTAAGTAAAGTAGAAAGTCGGGCGGGGCCGACTATATCATACCCTAAACCACCATTACAGAATTAGTAATCATAAGCATTTGTGGGGTAATATATAGGTATGGGAGATAAACCGAAGTTGCATATTTAAGAAAATTAAGGGGTACATGTCTATGGGTGCTTTGTGTCAATCTGACTATAGCTCATAGTCAATGTTGCCAGGGAAAATGTTCGGTTTACCCTACAAGGACAAAAAAAGTTCCCTACTTTCCTATACATTCCCAAACAATTTTCCCTACTACATTTTTCGTTAAATTTAAAACAAAATTACAAAACAAAAATGGTTCTAAGTACTTTATTATCTTAAAACATGAATATGCAACGTATATAACTTAGAATATAAATTTGTATTACGACCACGGTTGCCACAGTTGGTAGAATTCTACCCAAATTAGTAATCTTTTTTGTTAAATCTTTATAAAAATAAAATTTTGGAAAAAGTTTCTATAAACAAATTTTTGTGAGAAATTTTTCTATAGAAATAAAATTTTGACAATAAATTCTATAGAAATAAAATTTTGAGACAAAATTCCACAGAAATAAAATTTTGAGAAAATTTTTTATAGAAATAATATTTTGAAAAAAATTTCTATAGAAATACAATTTTGACAAAATGTTCCATAGAAATAAAATGTTGACAAAATTTTCTACAGGAATAAAGTTTACCACACATTGTTAAAGATCAAGCCTTGCCGGCTTCTAATTTCCTCCTCTAGAGCCACCAAAATGTAAAAATTATTACAAATTGTGGCCCTACGTCCCTACAAGACGCTAAATATTAGAAAAACCCTACATATAGGGAATTTCCCCTACTTCTAGCAACACTGGCTGTGTTGATATTGCGCCTACGGAGTTAGTATGCCACTAATATTGAGCCCTTTATTAAAAAAGAGAAAATCGTTAAATATGTGTGGGTAATAAATACAAATTTGTAAAAATCGAGCAATATTCTTATGTAAGAGCTACAAGTACGGGCGATACATATATATGAGAGCTATAGCTAAATCTGAACCGATTTGGATGATTTTTTGCACATATAGTTAGTGCTATAGAAGACTACATTTAGCCAAATTTGAGTAAGATCGGTTGATAAATAAGGGTTTTATGGCCAAATTTAGAAAAATCGGGCGATACATATATATGAGAGCTATATCTAAATCTGAACCGATTTGGATGAAATTTTGCAGACTTGAAGGGCGATGGAAAAGATTACCTTTTGCCAAATTTGGTGACGATCCGTTTGAAAAAAAGCGCAACGTGACCCCATTTGTCGAAATCGGGCGATACATATATATGGGAGCTATATCTAAATTTGATCCGATTTCTTCCAAATTCAATAGCGTTCGTCCTTGTGCCCAAAAAAACTCCCTGTACCAAATTTCATCAAAATCGGTTAATAATTGCGACCGGAATCCTGTGAACAACAAATACATGGACAGACGGACGGACGGACGGACACCAAGCGCTAGATCGACTCAGGAGGTGATTCTGAGTCGATCGGTATATATTTTATGGGGTCTAAAATCAATATTTCTGGTAGGCACAATTTTTGGCCGATCAAACTTATTATACCCTGACCACTATGTGGTTTAGGGTATAAAAAAAATCTATTGGAATAAAATGTTGACAAAAAAATTATTAAAATTATCTATAGAAATAAAATTGACAAAATTTTCTATAGAATTAAAATTAATAAAAATCCTTAGAATTAAAATTTAGAAAAACTTTTCTGTAAAAAGGACATTTTGAAAAAAAAAATCTGTAGATATAAAAAAACAAAATTTTTATTTTCGTGTTTTTATTTTTGCGGTTAGTATGATTTTTTTTTATACCCACCACCATAGGATGGGGGGTATATTAACTTTGTCATTCCGTTTGTTAACACATCGAATATTGCTCTAAGACCCATAAAGTATATATATTCTGGGTCGTGTGAAATTCTGAGTCGATCTGAGGCATGTCCGTCCGTCCGTCCGTCCGTCTGTTGAAATCACGCTAATGTCCGAACGAAACAAGCTATCGATTTGAAACTCTGCCAGACAGAAAAAAAAAAAAAAAAAAAGTAGTTGTTATTTTGGAATGTAGTCGGAATGTATTGCAAATATGGGCCATTTATCGCGTCGCACTTTTACGTATAGGCCCCATATAAAACGGGACCCCGAAAATTGTGCTTTGCGATCTGGCCCCTAAAGAGAAGCAAATTTCATCCCGGATCGTCCTGAAATTATTTTGGCTGTAGCAGTGAGTGTAAAATCGGTCTCATAACAACATGCATAAAATTGTTGAGCAAAATCATGAGTAGAAATAAT
>PGFW01052188.1:5009-18186 GCA_003123925.1 Haematobia irritans | reverse complement strand
CCCGATAAAGGATTCAGGCTCACTTAACTATTCAGGTCCATCTGTGAATACCACATTAACTAAAAGTAACGGCTAATTACAATATGGAGCACTTCCTAGGTTTTAACCGCTGAACCTTCTTGATTATTTTTTCTTTGTTGAACCAAACCAGATTGTTCCAAAAATATTAGGCAGAACTGCTTAAGTTTAACGTTTTCCAGATCCGCACAGTAATCTTGAAGCTATATGCTCCTAAAATCTTCGCTTTACACCAAAATGCAGGATCACTCACACAAGAGGTGTTTAATTGATTCTTTTCCTCCCGCATCATGACAGCTGCATTACAATAGTCATTATACTTCGGCGCAATAGTTTTTGCAAAATCTCCTATCAGGCAGCGACCCGTTATAGCAGATATCAGGAGTGATAATTGACGTCCTCGAGAACATTAGCATATCTTAAGTGTGGCGGTTTAAGTTGAAATGGGGCCAATTTGCTTGGTGTCGTTACATACCCTTGCAAATTCTCCCAATCGAACATTTGCCATCATAAAGCAGCCTTCTCCAAACACAGCATGAGCTTGCAGTAGCTAGGGCATAACCAACAAAAATTCTATGTTCCCTGAAATATGTAAAGTGTAAGTCCCTATGCCTTGCAACTCATCCGCTTCGCAGTTCCCCCGGTATCGTTCCTATGGCCAAGGCACCCATATTAGGTGAATAATTGTCTGTCGCCATCTCCATTGAGAGATTTGCGGCAATCGATGGCCGTTTTCGAAGTTGAGGAACCAGAAGTCAAGGATTTTATTGGCAGTTGACTGTCTAAAGTATATATTAATGCCCACATTTTTTTGGAACATTACTTCATCAGCCAATTCGGCCAACCTCTTCCTTATTGGCTAATATTTCAGCCTTGAAAAACACTACAGTGATCAGGTAAATGCTTTTCGCTATTCCGATAAGTTAACAGAAAATCTTTGTAGAATATACTCCGAAACACCACTTGGCCATCCAATTTGGAAGGCCCATCATGTAGAAATCCTATATATCTTTTCTATTTCCCCGGGGTCCGTGTACTAGAGGTGGTTGCACGTGATCACGAAATTGTCGTGACTCAACGAAAAATTTTCGTGACTCACGCGTGAGTCGTGAGATCACGCCTCAGATAGCAACGGCGTGAAGTGTGCGTGAAGCGTGATTAACAATACCAAAATGTCGTGCGAGCGTGAGTCACGAAAAATATTATCTTCGTGAGGTGTGCGTGAGTAAAGAATTTACGCTCACTGAAAATAAATCCTGCTCACAAACATAAAAACGCTTAAATGAGTTTAAATTCATTTACAATTTTAGGACACCTGGGATGTTTAAAAGAGTGTAATAACGCTCTCGATTTTAATAATGGCTCAATGTTTTACAAGACGGCGTCGCTAAAGGTAAATTACTCAAAAAATTGTTCGTGAGTCACGACATTTTTCGTGAGTCAACGGTATTTTCGTGAGTCACGACATTTTCGTACGTTGAGTGTGCGTGAACAACAAATTTTTCTTTCGTGGAGTGTGGTCGTGAGCCTGAGTCCTTACCAAACAATATCGTGCGTGAGTGTGCGTGAGTAAGATTTTTCCGTCGTGAGTGTGCGTGAGCGTGAGTAAAATATTAGCTCACAGTGCATCACTCTACCGTGTACACCACCCTCACTGTTGGGAATTAGAAGTCTCAAACTTTTTGTCGAAAAGTGGACTCGCCAAAGTGTAATCCACTACGTTAGGCACATCTGGCATTATTTTGAGGACCGAACTGTGACCGTAACTTTTTTCCGACCACAGCGATATAGCTCGCGCAACCGCACAGCCGTTGTTGCAGCTGACTGTTTGGCCAAAATGTCTAAAGGCAATAGATGCAGTATGACATTAAGGGAGTTTGTTCCTGTCTTGCTGAATGCACCTGAGATACACAAGCACGCCATACGCTGAACTTTATCTAAACCTGTCGGTTGCTGAAGTGCCGGCCACCAGACTACAACACCATATAGCATTATAGGTCTAACCACTGCCGTGTATAGCCAATGTACAATTTTTGGTTTCAGTCCCCACTTTTTCCCTATTGCCTTTTTGCACGAGTATAAAGCTACCGTTGCTTTCCTCGCCCTTTCTTCAATATTAAGCTTAAAGTTCAGCTTCCTGTCCAAAATAACGCCAAGGTATTTTGCACACTCCCTAAAGGGAATTTCAATACCCCCTAAGGAAATGGGCCTAACCGTGGGAGTTTTGCGATCTTTGCAGTACATGACTATTCTGTCTTTGCAGGATTTACCCCAAGACCATTATCTTTCGCCCATTTCTCAGTCATCCGGAGGGCTCTCTGTATAATATCTCTAACTGTTGATGGGAATTTCTCCCCTGACTGCTAGCGCCACATCATCTGCGTATGCCACCACTTGTATCCTTTCTTTTTCTAGGGAAACCAGAAGGTCGTTTATAGCAACATTCCAAAGAAGAGGTGATAGAACTCCTCCTTGAGGAGTGCCTCTGTTCACATACTTTTGTATGTTTGCTTGTCCTAGTGTGGCTGAAATACGTCTCTTCATTAGCAGTTCGTCTAACAGCCTGAGTATACATGGATCAACATTCAGAGTTGTCAGTCCATTTAATATCGAGCTCGGATGGACATTATTGAACGCCCCTTCGATGTCTAGAAACGCCACGATTGTGTATTCTTTGACAGATAGTGAGCTTTCCGAATGAAACAAGATATCAACTTGAAACATTGTACAAGTAATTATTATTGATGGCGTTGCAAATTGTTTAGGTTAGGTTAGGTGGCAGCCCGATGTATCAGGATCACTTAGACTATTCAGTCCATTGTGATACCACATTGGTGAACTTCTTCTTCATTCATTGAGTGCTGCCCGATTCCATGTTAAGCTCAATGACAAGGGACCTCCTTTTTATAGCCGAGTCCGAACGGCGTTGCAAATTGCACTGAAACCACTTAGAGAAGCTTTGAAACCCTCAGAAATGCCACCAGTATTACTGAGGTGGGATAATCCACCGCTGAAAAACTTTTTTGGTGGTCGGTCGAAGCAGGAATCGAACCACGACCTTGGGTAATGCAAGGCGACATGCTTTTCCATTGCACCACGGTGGGCTCCCGTGGGGGTAATAGATATGTCATTTCGTTTATAACACACATCGAATATCGATTTCTGACTAATATAAAATATCATTTCTATTCAAGGAGAAATTCTAAGACGATATTAACTATGTCCGGTTCTGTCGTCTGTCCTGTCCTCTTGGCTGTCTGTCTGTCTGTTTGTATCACGCTCAGGTCTTCAATAATGAAGCAATCGTTTCTGAAATTTTGCACAACTCGTCTTTTGTGTGCAGGCAGGTCAAAGTTCGAAGAGTAGGCTATATCGTCCAAGTTTTTGCATATGTTCCCATAAAAACCGACCTCCCGATTTGGGGTCTTGGGCTTATAGAAATCGTAAGTGTTTTATCCAATTTGCCTGAAATTTGAAATCTAGAAGTGATATTTAATGACATAAAAGAGTTGTGCCAAAAATGGTGAGTATCGCGTCCATGTTTTGGTATAGCCCCCCATATAGACCGGATTCTCCCGATTTTTACTTCTTGGCTTATAGAACCCGCAGTTTTTATTCAATTTACCTGAAATTTGCGGTGAAATCTAGAGGTTATGGTTGGACCATAAAATACGTGCTGCCAAAATGTGAGTAATCGGCTCCATATTTTGGGTATAGCCCACCATATAGACCGATCTCCGATTTCCACTTCTTTGGCTTCCAGAATCGAAGTTTTTACCATTTGGCCTGAAAATTGGAAAATCTAGAGGTATTTTCGGGCATAAAGTAGGTTGTGCCGAAAACGGAGTGAGTGTCGGTCCATATTTTAGTATAGCCCCCATAAACACCAATCCCCGATTTAAATCCTTGGGGTTCTATGAAACCGCGTTAGTTTTTAAATCCGATTTCTGCCTGAAAATTGTAAAATATTCTGCCTATTTTAGGCTCACAAAAAAACGTGTACCGGATTAAGTTTTTTACGGTCCATTTGGTTTGTGGTAATGCCCTCCATATAGAACCGATATTCACTTCTTGAGAGTATAGAAGGCGCCTTGATCATAGAAAATTGCTTGAAACTCAATGCTAAAATTTCCAGATTTTATTTCTCGGTGAAAATCTATTGGATTTAAGAATTTCAAATCAAGAACTTATTTTATAATTTTCTTGCACACTTAAAGGGTAGATAGGGTCAAAAGGTTGGTCAAAGGGAAACGCGTGTAAATGATAGAAAATCGTTTATTTAAAAAATATCAAATATTATAATTCTCTTTTTCAAAGTTCAATTAGTTATATAAATTTCAGGAAAAATATTCAGTTTAGGCATTTCGCTTTTCCAAATTCCGAATTTGCCGGGCCTCACGCTTGGACACCTGGCCATCAGATTTGTACAGCCACACTTGTCCACCTTCTTCGCCGTAGAAAGCCGGCTGCCACTTTAACCTAACCTAACCTAACCTTCATTCGGAAGTTATCGTAATTCCAACAGACATCCCTAGATAGACTCAGAATTCCATCACGACCCAGAATGTACAAATATATGCTTTATAGGGTCTGAAACCAATATTTCGATTTGTTACAAACGTAATGACAAAGGGTATACATGAGACTGGACTAAAGCCATCGAAGTTCCAAAAAGTGTAAAAGATGCATAAAACAAGTTAGACTTCAAAATTGTCAAGGGCTTGCTTTGCTTGCACGAATTTGGCTTTTTCTCCGACGTCACTCCAATTTGGGCAGTTTGTGAACCAAAGAGAGAGCTGAAAATTTGCCATCGTTTTTCTCCATGAGTTTGTGGCAACGGTGGCGTGTCTTGGTGGAATAAGCACTTTTTTTCTTCTTCATATGGGGCTGTTTTGGCGCATTTGACCTTCAAGCTCTCAATGAACGCATATAATGTCACTATTCAATGGTTTTTTTCCCTTTTCAAGATAATCGATTAAAAATTATTCGCATGCGCATCCAAAAAACAGTAGGGCCACTTACTTTGGGGGCCCCCCAGCGGGGGAAACTTTTGAGTCCTTCACGCTTTCGGAGAGACGGTTTCCACCTGTTGCTGTCCACTCAGCCGACTGTCCGATTGGGACTCTGGACGCTGTAGTGATGGAGGGCCATGTTTTCATCCATTGTCACATATCGACGAAAAACTCGGGTGTATTACGAGTTAACAGCTGCAAACAACCGCTCAGATCATCAACACGTTGTTGTTTTTGGTCAATGTGAGCTCGCGCGGCAGCCCATATATTACACAGAGCTTCCGCATAATCCAAATATTGATCGAACGCCTAAGACGTTCCTTTGATATTCTTTAAGGACTCTGCTAATCTCGATCAACTTCATTACGGTCATTCAAATCATTTGCGGATTTTTTAGTGTTTTTCGTAACGCACCTGCTTTCGGGCGTCCACTGCGTTCACATGTTTCATATCGCATGTCACATATGACGCGAAAAACTCGGGTGTATTAGCGAGTTAACAGGCAAACACAGATCAGAATCATCAGCACGTTGTTCGTTTTTTGGTCAAATGTGTTCTCGCGCGACACCCATTTTGCACAGAGCTTTCCGCATAATCCAAATATTGATGAAGCCATAACGTTGCTTTGATACTCTTTATAGGACTCTGAGGGCTATCTCGATCCAACTTCATTTCTTACGGTCATATTCAGAAATCATTTTGTCTGATTTTTTTGACTGTCTTTCTTCGGTAACCACCTCTTTCGGGCGTCACTGCGTTCACCGTCCTCCGTGCTCAATTTACTGCACGCTTGATTTTGCATACCAAATTCAATTATCTGTTGATTTCCCTGGGGTCTAGAGTCGGGAAGCTCAATTATCGAGCAAAGTTTTTGCTTGCCTACCGGTATTTTTTATCCCTTCAGTTAACAGTATTTTATCAAAACACGAATTCCTTTTTTTCCATTTTTTTCACAATAAACAAAAGTTGCTTTTACAAAAGACGCTCTAATCTCAGCAAACTAATTGTCTTACAGACGTCAAATTTTGACACGAATCATTTTGAAGGTTGGGTCAAGATGTGTTTTGGGGGCTATATAATATAAAGGTTTGGTCCAAAATACATAACTTTAAATATTACTCGATCTGGAAGAATTTTGATAGACTTTTATAAATCTATAGACTCAAAATTCTAGTCGGCTAATGCCATTTAGGTTGGAACAACATGTTAGTAAAAAAAATATTGAAACATTTAAATCTGAAGGCTTTTTAAGGAACTTCGCAAAAAGTTTATTATATGACTTTATCGCTCGAGTATATATTGTTATTAGAAAGTTTAGGAAATTAGAGTCCATTTTTACAAGCTTTTCGACTAAGCAGTGGCGATTTTACAAGGAAAATGTTGGGTATTGGTGACCATTTTTGTCGAAATCAGAAAAACATATTATTGGGTTAGCTATATTTTAAATCTTAACCGATTTCAACCAAATTTGGCACGCCAATAGCTTACAATGCAAATTTCAATTAAATCGCAGTAAAAGATTGGCCACTGTGGTCAATATGATGTAAATCGGCGAACGATGGGAGCTATATTAAATCTGAACGCGATTTCAACCAAATTGTGGCACGCATAGCTACATAAGCTAATTTTCTACTCCCTGTGCAAAATTTCAATAAAGTCGGAGCAAATAAAATTGGCCTCTGTGGTCATATGAGCGTAATATCGGGCGAAATAGCTATTATATGGGAGCTATAATTCTAAATCTGAACTCGATTTCAATGAAAATTTGGCACAACTTGACTATAGTTACTTAATGTTTTCTTGTCGCAAAATTTTAAGCAAATTGAGGGTAAAACTCTGGCCTTCTGGGGCCATAGAAGTCCTATATCGAGCAGAAATATATATATGGAACATTATATTAAATCTGAACCGATTTCTTCCAAAATAATAGGGGTTCTAAAACATATCGCAAAACAAATACTTGTGCCAATTTGAAGTCGATTTGGACCTAAAACGTGCGACCTTAGACTTTTGCATTACAAGAAATGTGTTCACGGACAGACGGCATGGCTTATATCGCTCAGGAGCCCACCCGTGAGCATTTTTGGCCAAAGACAATTGGTACCATGTTCTATCTCGATCTCCTTCTGGTTGTTGACAACATATGAACTAACTTCCCACCAAAAAAATTAAAATTGAAGTGCTTCTAAAGCACAACTTTAACTAAGGCACTTCCAAAAATGTTCTCCCAAAGATGTTCTTTATTTTAACTACGTTCAGGAAGTTTTTTTACCTTCATTTTTTTTACTCGCGTGTTTTCATATTTTTGCATAGGAAATTTTACCTTTTTTGTTTTAAATAGGTTTAAAAACCGAGTAAGAATTAATCAATATGGTACAAAATGATGTAATGTTTTTTCCAAAAAAGGCTAAAATTCATTTTAGAAAAATATACATTTTTTTTAATAATTTTGATGTCAAAACGTTTCAGAGCAAGCGGTACATACTTTAAAATCATAAAATTTATAAAATTATTTATTTGGCAAATTTATTGCAGAAATTTTTTTAATTTATATCCAAAACACTGAAAATTCGGTATCACGATCCTTAGAGTGCTGCAAAATAAGTGGCAACGGCATTTGAATAATGGCTTACAATCCGTCCTATGACAACCGCTGTTAAATTACATCGCTTTCTGGCGCGCAATTTTGCGCCACTTCCAGGATCCAAAAAGAACATTTTTCATACTTTTTTGGCGACGGGATGCTTTTTTTGCTGACGGACCTGCGTCCACACTAATCCTTGGTAAGTTTGGAATGCTTACCGTGGTTTTATAATTGGATATTTCGGATGAGTTTTCTAACAATGACCAATTTCAGTTTTATAGGATACAAATAGTTGCACTGTGTCGTGAAATATTTTATTGAACATCAATCTTAATCTAGCTAGAAATACAATAGAAAAATAAAATAAATAAAGAAAGACCAAAGTTTTTTACCAATTTGTGATTTCTCATTTATTTCGCATTTCAAATTTCGTGAAAGAACCGAAACAATTCTCTATCAAACGAAAGAAAATTATTTGAATACAATAATCAAACACATCTTAAAGGGAAATATATTGAATAAAAAGAAAATAGAATACGAAAAAAAATTATTGAGAATTAAAAATAAAAAAGAAACTACTAGTGCTTGTTTGCTTGACTTAATCATCCTTGTCGGTTTATACTAGTCTTTGTTGTAATTGTTGCTGTTGGCTCATAGTCCGTTCAATGTTATTCGTTGTGTCAATGGAGAACTCAAATATAAATCCTTTGAATTTCACCTTCTGAAGCTGTTGTTAAAAGTGAATCGAGCTAGTACCAGAATTACCCTTACAACCACCAATACACCAATGCCCTATGAGACAACATCAATCGATACTGAATCATAACAGAAACGTAACAACCAATATTGTTTACCAATGCAGGCAGTAACCCAAGAAAAGACAACAGTAGTTTTAATTGTTTTTTTTTTTTGTTTTTTTTTTGTGGATCAATATTGATTTTTGAAATTTTCACCATAGTGAGGGAGAAAACTTTTGGCTCACAGTAAAGCATCGATGAGTTCTAATATCAGTTTGGATCAGATGTTTGCAATTCAATGTGATTTTTTGGTTTCTTTTGAAATGTGGTTTGTGTGTGCATTTAATGTGGTCTATAAATATGATATCGTAAGTCAGAACCAAAATGGCGACATTGTGCTTCCGACTTTTTCCAAAAATTTTAACGGGTTGACGTCGGTTTCTCCCGACGTCACTCCAATATTGGGCAGTTTTGAACCAACAAATGATTAGGTACGTGACAAAGAGAGTAGCTGAAAATGTGCACCTTCTATTGGTCACCAGAACTAAGTCCGACGATGTAATGGCTGTGGAACGTCCATAACATTACGGGATGATCACTCCCCGCTGCTTGCTGTTAGTTAAATTTTATTATTTTTTTCTGCGGAACTTTCCACAGCCAATGAATGTTTCACTTTTGTTAGAGTATATGACCGTACACAAATAAGTTCTATTATGACCTAACAAGGCAGAAAGAAAATGTTCGCACAAAAAATGGTAATGGTTAAAATGGTACATGCTTTGCAAGCACAATGATTATATTCTTTATTTTAGTTAAAAATTAAGAATATCAGCATGGGTCCACCAAGAATGGCTTAAAAAGGAAGTTCCTCGCTTCATCTCTAACCCCACAATAGTTACCAAAATCTCCAGATCTCAATTCGGTTGGACTTTGGGCCTGGGACATTTGGGGGAATAAGGTTGGCACTAAAAATATCCAAAATGTCCGATCATTTCAGAACCGCGGGACCTAACTTTTTCGGTGGCAGTGTGTTATGGCTTTGTCACGGATGTCAACAGTTGGTAGTAATTCTACCACAGACTTATAATTTTTTTACAGTTTAGAATTCCTTATGTTTTTGGTAGATTTTTGGGACCGAAATATTTCCACTCAATACTAAGAGTACTTCACAAATTGTTCGTATAAAAATTTAACTTTGAGCAATATTTTCTATAGAAATAAAATATTGAGCCAAAGATTTCCTATGAAATAAATTTTGTCTAAAATTCTCTATAGAAATAAAATTTCGACACAAATTTTTTCTATAGAAATAAAATTTTTGACA
Organism: Haematobia irritans; assembly: GCA_003123925.1. Taxonomy (NCBI): domain Eukaryota; kingdom Metazoa; phylum Arthropoda; class Insecta; order Diptera; family Muscidae; genus Haematobia; species Haematobia irritans. Next base: position 8,511 of record PGFW01052188.1, on the reverse strand, counting down.
AAATTTTCTATGGAAATAAAATTTTGATAAAATGCTCTATAGATAATAAAATTTTGAACCAAAATTTTACATTTAGAAAAAATTTTTTTACAAAATTTTATATAGACAATTTTTTTGAAAATTTTTTCAAAATAGAAATAAAATTTTTTGACAAAATCTTCAATAGAAATAAAATTTGACAAAATTTTCTATAAAATAAAATTTTGAACAAAATTTTTCTAATGGAAAATAAAATTTTGATAAAATCTCGCTAGAGAAATAAATTTGAACAAAATTTTCTAGAAGAAATAAAAATTTGTCGGTTTTTTATTGCAGCTTAAACGCATTACATTGAACTAACAACCTTCAAGTGTAGCTTAACCAACAGAGGAAAAGAATTGTTTGTCAAATTTTTATTTGGGCAGCCCTTATAGACTGGGAAGAATGTTGGATGGACGCACTTCGGAATTACCACATACCTCACAGATCCTCTACTGTTGCATGAAACTATCAACCAATTATCAGAATCAAATTCAGGCAGCTTCATTAAAATCGCGCAACAATGAACCACGAAATTAATTGATCAATTAATTTTTTAATTGAAATGTCTTCAATCCAGAAATGAGTAGTATCAATTAAAAAATTAATGTGAAGGTCAATTAAAAAATTACTTGCATTCCAATTAAAAAATAAATTGATACTCATTAATTTTGGTGATTGATTTTTTGTTTCAATTAAAAAAAAATTTGTTGATTCAATTAAATTTTTTAATTGAATATTTTTTAAAACTCAATTTAAAATTTTAATTGGAAATTTTTTTCGTGCAAATTTTTTTCTGTGCAACAAAGAGATATGTTTGTTTTTTAAATTTATTTCGAGCATATGCCGGAATGAATGTAATAATCTTGAAAAAAATAAGATTTTTTTGATAAGTTTTTGTATACATTTTATCTGAATTTTGGTATATTCACGCTATGGATCGGGTGCAACAGTTGTATAATTGTGGCCATTGTGAGCCAATTCCGAATAGAATAAATTTTGAGCAAAATTTTTCTATAGAAAATAAAAATTTGGAACAATTATTTTCTATTAGAATAAAATTTTGACCAAAATTTCTATAGAAATAAAATGTGGGACAGGTAAATTTTTCTATAGAATAAAATTTTTCGACAAAACCATTTTGCGCATAGAAAAATTTTTTTTGCAAATTTTTCAATAGAAAATAAAATTTTTGACATTTTTTTCTTCAATAGAAATACAATTTTTGCATATTATCAATAGAAAGATAAAATTTTGAGCAAAATTTCCTATAGAAATAAAATTTTGACATAATTTTTCTTGGACAATAAAATTTTGACAAAAATTTCTATATAAATAAAATTTTGCACAAAATTTTTCTATAGAAATAAAATTTTGACAAAATTTTCTAATAGAAATTCAAAATTTTTCTATGGAAATAAAATTTTGATAAAATTTCTTCTATAGAAATAAAATGTTGACAAATTTTATATAAGAAAAATTTTTTGTTGACAAAAATTTTTTATAGAAATTTTTTTGGACAAAATTTTTCAAGTAGACAATATCAATTTTGACAAAAAATTTTTCTATAGAAATAAATTTGTTAAATTTTCTATATAAATAAAATTTTTCTATATAATAAAATTTTTGACAAAAATTTCTATATACAGTAATAATTTTGACAAAATTCTTCTATATAAATAAAATTTGGACAAAAATTTTCTATAGAAATAAAATTTTGATAAAAATTCTCAATAGATAATAAAATTTTGACAAAAATTTTTATATAGAAAATTTTGTTTGACAAAATTTTATATAGAAAATTTTTTTTTAACAAATTTTTCAATAGAAATAAAATTTGGACAATATTTTATATAGAAATAAAATTGTGAAAAAATTTTATATAGAAATAATATTTTGACAAAATTTTCTATAGAAATAAAATTTTGACAAAATTTTCTATAGAAATAAAATTTTGACAAAATTTTTTATAGAAATATAAATTTTGGACAAAATTTTTCTATATAAATAAAATTTTACAATAATTTGTCTATATTAAATAAAATTTGAAAAATTGTCTCATATAAATAAAAATTTTGACAAATTGTCTATATAAAGTAAAATTTTGGAGAAAATTTTCTATTGGAAATAAAATTTTGATAAATATTCGCTATAAAATAAAATTTTTGACAAAGATTTTCCTAGAAATAAAATTTTTGACAAAATTTCTAATAGAAATAAATTTTGACAAAATTTTCTATGGAAATAATTTGGACCAAAAATTTCTGATATAAATAAATCAAATTTTCTATGGAAAATAAAAATTTGAAAAATTCTCTATAGAAATAAAATGTTGACAAAATTTTATATAGAAAAATTTTTTTTGACAAAATTTTATATAGAAAATTTTTTTGACAAATTTTTCAATAGAAATAAAATTTTGACAAAATTTTCTATAGAAATAAAATTTTGTTAAAATTTTCTTATTATTAAATAAAATTTTCTATATAAATAAAATTTTGTGACTAAAAATTTTCTAATATATAATAAAATTTGGGACAAATTTTCTATAGAAATAAAATTTTGATAAAATTCTCATAGAAATAAAAATTTTGACAAAATTCTTTATATAGAAAATTTTGTTGACAAAAATTTTATATAGCAAATTTTTTTAACAAATTTTTTCATAGAAATAAAATTTGGACAATAATTTTTTCTATAGAAATAAAATTTTGACAAAAATTTATTATGAGAAATAATATTTTGACAAATTTTCTTATGAAAAAAATTTTGACAAAATTTTCTATAGAAATAAAATTTTGACAAAATTTTTTAGAAATAAAATTTTGGACTAAAATTTTTCTATGTAAATAAAATTTTGAACAAATATTTTCTTATATAAAATTTGAACAAAATTGTCTATATAAATAAATTTTGAAAAATTGTCTATATAAATAAATATTTTGAGAAAATTTTCTAATGGAATAAAATTTTGATAAAATTCGCTATAAAAATAAAATTTTTTGACAAAATTTTTCCATAGAATACAATTTTACAAATTTCTTATACGAAGATAAAATTTTGACAAAATTTCAATAGAATAATTTTGATCAATAATTTATTCTTATAGAATAAAATTTTGACAAAATTTTTCTATATAAATTAAAATTTTGACGAAAATTTTCTATGAAATAAAATTTTTGTTAACATTCGCTATTAGAAATAAAATTTTGACAAAATTTTCTAATAGATATATAGAAATTTGGACACAATTTTCTAGATTAATAAATTTTTGAAAAAAAAAATGAAGAATTTTTTTGATAAAGTCTTTTTGGATAATTTTATCGCAATTTTTGGAGATTAATTTATGGCATCGGGTGGCACCGTTGTCATAATTCGTGCAATGGTAGCCAATTCGAACAAGATCCAAACCGATTACTATACATTTTTATGTATTTCCAACTTTTGATTATGAAACAATAAATTTGAAAAAAAAAAAATATAA
>PGFW01052164.1:11324-24940 GCA_003123925.1 Haematobia irritans | reverse complement strand
AATACCCTATATTAAGAAATAATGAGTTCACCATAACCGGACCGAATTCGGTTAAACACATTAAATATTGGTGAAGTAGTATATGTAGCAATTATATTTAGCTCTTTTTTTTGGGTTCTAATACTCGGAAAACAATTTAATTTATTGTCGTTTTATCTGCCTTTTGTTCACAGCACAGAAAAACCTGTTTGGGAATGGTAAGGCCGCATCATTTAATGCTTTATCTAAGAGTATGTAATTGTCGCGAAAACCATAAGTTTTTGTCTTGTAAAAATTATTTTCGAGCGGAGATAAAAAAATTATATATTGGCAATAAGCATTTAAATGTTCCTCAAATGCGCAAACATGTTTCATATTATTTAATGATAGAATTTTGAGAGATTACATAGATGGAATCATGTACTGACCATTCAATTTTTCGACTTTTTTCGCAGGAAAAACGTATTATTGTAAGATACGTATAAGAAATGTATAGAAGCATTACATGGCCATAAGACTAATGTTTGTTTTTCGTGTTCATTATTTTAAAGTTCATTGAAATTGCAACATAGTTCAATACGAGTCTAGTCTTATAAAACAGTTTTACTTTTTTGGTGTAGGCTGTGTTTAAAGTAAAAAATGACGTTAAAATAAAGATGTTGAAAACGTCTCGTATGATATACGCTTTTATTTTAGTCAACAAATTTTAAGACAATTTATTAATTTGGAGAATTTTAGAACTTATTAAAGCACGTTGATCTTAGTCAAACAAAAATTTCTATTCAATGTTTAAGAGCGACCAATTTTTAACTCCAAATCACTTAAATATAAGGACAAAACGATTCGATTTAAAAGTTCGTAATTTAGACAAGGAAAAACTTCATATCGCAGAATGCATCATTATATAAGCAAGGATAGGATAGATAAATAGTAATGTATAACAAAAGCTATTTAAAAACAAGTATATATTCGTCCGGTAAGTTGGGCAGGGCGCGAATCTTGTTGTAACCCTCCAACCATAGGATTGCGTAGGGAAGTCTACAATTAGAGGTGTGCGTGTGACTGACATTTCACTCAACACTCAGCAACATGTACGAAGCAAATTTTTATCACGCACAGCTCAGCGACTATACTGTGGTAGCCAATCCGACTCCGCAAATTCTACGAAATGAAAACCGTAGTACGACGCTCGCACGAGCTTCTTTTAAGCTCAGCACGATTCAGACACAGTTTCATCTTGATTCATCGACGTTTTCTATACGGAAATCAGTAGAAATTAAAAATAGAATATAGGTTTACGAGAGTTAAATTAATTTCAGTTAACTATACGAGTATGATTAAATCTTGATTTTTTTGTGAAGCGTGATTTTGCAGAATTTTATTCACGCACGAAAACGATTTTATTTCTCACGCACGTGCGGAACATTATTTATTTTAGTCCATTCACGAGAGGTGCTTTGAATTTTGTTCACGACTGACGTGATTCACGCTTGTCACGATAATTTCGTGTCATGCGCACACCAATACTAAATAATATTAACGACCGATATGAACTTTTGCGCGGTAAATTAAAGAGGCAGAATTGAAATATGGGGGTCGTTTATATAGAGGGCTTGATTCTTTTGAGAGTAGGATTTCATGCATTGTATTTGACAGATGACGTGGGATTTCAGACCATGGTGTCAAGAGAAAGAATGCTAGTATGCTTTGACATTTCATCATGAATAGAATTACTAAAGAGCACGCTTCCAAATCATTGATTTGTATTAGCCAAATCAAGTGTTCGGGTTCGAAATGTGTTCGCGCTTTACGTCGATTTATGGTTACATAATCGACCAAGTGAGCAAACAATTAATGGCGATTGTGCCAAGTTTGCAATCAGTTTCTGTTAATTGGACATTAACACCAACACACGAATGCGATGGAGAAGAGATATAATTGGCGTCTGTTTCTGAAGGTGTTGTGAAGACGTGAAATGTCGATTTCGTCGCCGGTTCGCTGGCAATTGGTTTAGTGTTATCGACACATGGTAAGATTTTACGCAAAGATACTTGGTGTAAAACGTATAAATACAGCTCGTGCAAGAACTGAAGCCGAACGATCTGCCACAATGTCGAATTTTCAGTGAATGGGCCCTAGAAAAGTTGGCAGAATCCGCTTTTTAATGAAAATTTTTGGACGGATTGGCCACAGATCATTGGATTTGACGCCTTTAGACTATTTTTTGTGGGGGCTATTCAAGTCTAAAGTCTACAGAAATAAAGCCAGAAACTATTCGCTTTTTGGAGACAAACATTTCGAAATATCGGGTATTCGGGAAATGCTCGAAAAAAGTTGCCCAAAAGTTGTGACTTTCGAATGGACCAACCTAAGATGCAGCCGGGTCAAATTTAAATGAATTATCTTCAAAATGATCATTAGAAAACCAATTAAAGTTTCAATTAAAGAGCGATGAGATTTTTGCAAATTTTTAGCGTTTTTTTTTTTTAAAAAAAAAGTTATCAGCTCTTTAACAATCACCTTTATATAAAATTATGAACGCGGTTATGGCCAATTTTTGTGTTTTGGGATTGGTTTTATCTGAGGGCTATATATATATAGACTGCCAAGTTTGCATGGTTTGTTAGCGGGCCATACATAAACATGGACCTAATTTCAACGCGAATCAGGAATGAAGTTTGCCCTCAAGAAGATCGAAGGCAATCTGAAGGATAGGTTATTGGGATGCTATAAGTGCATAGGTTTGTTAGAGAAGAATAACTAAAACACGTTTTTACAAAATTTCAACCGGAGGCCAAATGTGGGTATTTTGGTTTAGATAGAAACTATATTATATATTATGAATCGCGAATTATGGATAATTTTCGCATGGTTTTTAGTGTCCATATACTGTACAAAAATACAAAATTTCAACGGAATCGGTGAAATTTTCTCTCTAAAGGTTCAAAACGGCAAATTGGGGATCGGTTTTATATGGGGGCTACAGTATAATTTATGGACGATTATGACAATTTTAGCATGGTTGTTAGTTACCACATACAAACACCCCACAAAATTTCAACGGATTATATGAAATTTGCTCTTCAGAGGCTCCGAAATTCAATCTAGGAATAGGTTTATATGGGTATATATAAATATGAACCATATGAACATTTTTGGGCATGGTTGTAGAGACCATATACTTAACACTACGTAACCAATTCAAACGATTCGGATGATTTTTCTCCTCCAAAGAGGCTACGGGGTCAAATCTAGGGGATCGTATATGGGGGCTATATATAATTGTGGCGCGATATGGACGCATTTTTGCTGGTTGGTGGAGACGCATAATACTGAACCACCACAATTTAAGCGGAATCGGAATGAATTTTTCTTCCTCGAGGCTCCGAGGTCAAATTTGGGATCCGTTTTATGGGGGCATATATAATTTATGGACGAAATGATCCAATTTGCACGGTTGTTTAGAGAGGCATATACTTCACACGTCCGAAATTATCAGCTAGAATCGATGAATACCATTCTCTTAAAGAGATCGCAAGCAAATCTGAAGTCCGTTAATATATGGGCACCTATACGTAAAGTGGACCGATATGGCAATTCTGCCATTGTTGTATTTTTTTTTTTTTTTTTATTTCAATTTTTTATTTTTTTCTGTTTTTGCTCGGTGTTTTTTTTTTTTTTTTTGGTTTATTTTTTTTTGTTTTTTATACTGCTATAAAATAAAAAAACACGTTCACTGCACGTTTCGGTATGCATGTTTATTTACTTAATGGTACTCAGTTTTTCACATCAACAAATTATCCAGGTTTTGGTGGGTATGCTGATTTTAGATTTGAATTAAATTAAATTGAAATCTGATTCTGACGATGTCTAGCAAAAACTGAGTGAGTATGTGAGATGAAAACCTTCTTATCAGCTTGGAAATAATGACTTGCCATCACAGGATGGTTTCGGTTAGTATACACCAGATTTTGGTCAGATTTGTTATGTAAATAACATTTTATGCTCAATTGTCGATGATATATCCTTTAATTGCTTACCAACCCAATTCTGCATTAGTTAAATATTAATTCTAATTGTCGTAGCCTATTGTTTATTATACCTTCACCACTACTGTGGTACAGGGTTAATTAAGTTTGATGCATTATGTAAACGCCAAGAAATAATATCTAGACACTCTTTTAGTATCACGCGAGTCACGGCTTAGAATTAAGATTCTAGGTCGATTTAGCGATGTCCGTCTTGTCTGCTTCCAGTTCCATTGTCTGTATAATGTAATTTGTGCACAAGTACAAGCTCCGCAATTAAAGTCGCGATCGTGCCTTTGAATTTGGCATGTGGTCTTTCTTCGGGGTCAAAGAAATCGCTATTGATTTTGGAAATAATCGCGTTTCAGATATGATACAGTGCAACTATTTTATCAACCTGATTTGAATCAATAATTCACGTGATTAGGAACCGGATCTTCTTCAAAGTTTGTAGCAATCTGAATGTTTTGTCGGTCACGTAAAACCTGCAAAAACATCAGCTAAAATCGTAGCACGATTTAGATATAGCTCTCATATATATCTTTCGTCCCGATTTGCATTTATATGGCTTCAAAAGCCAGAAATTTTACCCTGATTTGCTTCAAATTTAGCAACAAGGAGTACCGTTTAATAATATTGTTAACAGTGCCAAATTCGGTTAAAATCGGTCTTCAGATTTAGATATAGCTCCCATATATATTTTCGTCGGATTGCTCCTTTATATGGATTCAAAAGCCAGAATTTTGCCCTGATTTAATTCAAAATTTGCACAAAAGTTGTACTTTTATAATATGGTTAACTGTGCCAAATTTGGTTGAAATGGCGGTTCCAGATTTAGATCATAGCTCCACATATGATACCTTTGGTCGATTTGCACTTGTATGCGCCTCCTAAGACAGAATATTTACCCTGCCCCTTTTGCTTCAAATTTTCCAAAAGGAGTGCGTGTTAATAGTATGTTTAACTGTGCCAAATTTGTTTGAACTCGGTTCAGATTTAGATATAGCGCTCCCATAAATATATCATGATTTTCGTCCGATTTGCCACAAAAGCCAGAGTTGAAGCCTGATTTGCTTCAAATTTTGTATATATACGCACAGTTGAGTAGAATATTCATATTTTAGACCCATTTTCAATGGAGTTTTCCTTCAGTTGATTCGGATATTTCCACAGAGAATATATTTAATATGCTTTTTTGATCTAATTGTTCAGATTTCGTAAGCCATATATTCACACTGTAATACACACTTTCCGACAAAACCCACACCCACCACAATTGACCACATATAATGCCGAGATTTAACCAATATCCTTCTAAAAGCGCCACTGTAGCAAAAATTTTAAATATTACTTAAATTTTCCTTTGTCTCGAATACGTATTTCTCGCTCGATAATTCGTAAATATTATTTCGTACAATTGCATTAAAATTGCTCTAGCTTTATATTTCCCATATTTTGTAACTAACATTGTGTTTCATCCCAGGGTGTCAGCCGATTTAAATTTTAATTCTAGAGATTTTATAGAAGTACAAAAAATTGTCTCCATATTGTATATAAATTATATAAATATTTCTAATAAAAGCCTTCATAATAACTCCCAACAAATTTGAACGATTTGAAATGGTAACACAAATTTTTGGTCTACATAGTGGTGAAGGGTATAATATAGTCGGCCTTGCCCGACTTTAGACTTTACTTACTTGTTAATGCAAAAAAAGGTATTTGTTTGTACTTAAAATTTATTATTTTTCGAAGTTTTCCACAGTCCAATGATTTTTTTTTTTTAATCAAGTATGTCTCAAAAATTTATTGAACTAAACGTGGGGATACAGTTCTCTGACCATACACAAAAGTTCATTGTACTCTAAAGCAGAAGACAATTTTCGTACGATTCTCAAAAACAGTAAGAATGAACTACTGTATGGTTAAAATTGTCATGATTTGGCGCCAATGATTGTTTTCTTTACTTTTAGTTTATATTTTTTCTCCAGTGAGAGATTATAATTTCATAACTGGTAGTTAGAAATTTCAAAATCCCCACAAATTCCCGTTATTTTAACAACAATTATAAAAAAAAAATGTAATAAAATTTAGTTAAATTTTCGCCTGAGGTAGTTCATTCTTCCAATTAAACAGTTCAAATGTTTTCTGAATACATCCGAGATTATTTGGTAATGAGCTTATTTACTGGGAGGCTGTGGATATTTAATAAATGTTTTATATAAATATTGTTTTATTAATTCAATATATTTTTGCCCGCTAAGAAAATGTAGAATAGACACCTAATGTCATTATGATGTATTAATTGACCTTTACATACTTTGCAAAAATGTCAAGTACAATTTAAATTATTTTTACCACATTTTTTATTTTCGAAGGAATTTTCTGGATCGCAGGAAATATAAACGTTTTTTACGGTTTCCTGTGAAATGAACCCTTTCTCCGTCTCTTCGCTCTGTCACACTTTTCCGGTATCGTATAGGAATGTCATGGAAAGTTGCCAACTATGTCGGTCTGACGTTCAGATTGTTTCTTCTCATTTATGTTGTCACAGCAACAAATGACAGTAGTTTTTCCACCATCAGTACAAAGCATCCAGTCAGCACTCATACCATTGTCATCAACATGGTCGTAACGGTAACACTAAAAGTTTGTAACAATAACGACATCAAACACCAACATTGTTACGCGCGGTGTTCTTGTAGTAGGTGTTGTTGTTGCAGGTAGACGTGGTATGCAACTTAAAGTTGGTATTATTTAGGTTGATAGCCCGTTCACTAAATGGGTGTATTATGGGGGGGTTTCACTCATACACAAGACCACTTGTATAAAGTACTTGTAACTTAGTGGTGAGGATCGACGCATGTATGTACGTACGTCTAAGCACTCATTCCAATTGCAGTTTATGAGTATGACAAATATAGCTAAGTGAAACCAGTTGGAAGGAGTGTCGGAATAGCGACCAAATAGTTGTATGTATCGTGTGCATGATTGACTTTGCAATAAAAATTGTTATGGCCAAAAGCATACATTAGCCACAAACGTACTATTTTGGGGAACTTGCCTTAGGGGAAGTTTTCAAATAGGCTAGGCTTAAAACGGCAGATCCACATAAAGGAGTTTCCAATACTCGTACGTAGGGGTAACTTTAAACCAAGTCAAATATTGTGGTAGCTTAAAACGTGTGATGTTTTTTTCATTGGTATTGAGAAGTACAACCATTACTAAAAATGGAACAAGGATTGAAATTATTAAAATTTACTGCAAAAAATTAGAAAAATTAACATGGACCATTCTTGTAAACAACTGTCTTATCGTCTCATAAATTAAGTACAGTTTTATTTATTTATTTTGTTCACATTTTATCCAATAAAAGATATGTTTTATTAATATATTAGATATATTTACTAAAGGATCGTATCAGTACAGAGAAAAAAATTTCCGTAGTTAAACTAACGCTAAATTAACTTATTTTTATTGGAAAAAAATTATTTGCTTGTAGTTAAATTTTATTATTTTTTTCGCTTAATGAAATCTTACTTTTTTTAAGTATGTCTCATAAATTTTATGAAATAAACGTGAGTATAAAGTTCAATGACCGTACACATAAGTTCAATATGAACTAAAACAAATGAAAATTTTCGTACGATTCCCAAAAATAGTAAGAATGAACTACTGTATGGTTAAAATGGTCATGATTTTCAATGGCGTCAATGATTTTCTTCTTTACTTTTAGTTAATTTTGTCTTCTAAGAGATGATGTAATTTCGTGAACTGCAGTTACAAAGTACAACAGGCCAATAAAATTTCCTGGCTTTAACAACGCTTTGTGGAAATCTCAAAATGTGGAGTAAAATTTAGTTCAATTTTCGTGCGTGGTAGTTCATTCTTCCTATAAAACAGTTCACTTTTTTTCTGTGTATCTACTGGCCTTAAAATATTCGATCATATACCAATTTTTTTTACCCACCACCATAGAATGGTGATGTGGGTATAATAAGTTTGTCATTCCGCTTGTAACACATCGAAATATCGATTTCCGACTGTATATATGGTCTTGATCAGGGACAAATTCTAAGACGATATAACCATGTCTGTTTTAATCACGCTACAACCTTCAATAATGGTGCTGTCGTCCTGAATTTTGGTACAGATTCGTTTTTTGTCTGCCCGCAGGTCAAGTTCGAAGAAGGGCTATATAACGGTCTAGGTTTTGATATAGCCCCCATATAAACCGACCTCCCGATTTGGGGACTTGGGATTATACAAACGGTAGTTTTTATCCAATTTGCCTGAAATTGGACTATAAAGAGGTGAGAATCGCTCAATGGTATAGCCGCCATATGGCCCGATTCCCCGATTATATTTCTTGGGCTTGTACACCAAAGAATTCTCTTTCGTAAAGAGAACGAAAAATGTCATTAAAAGTACGAAGTTTGTCATTGTTTTACAACTAAAGAAACTTTTTGTTAAAAGTACGAAATATTTCGTACTGTATTTCAGACTCACTATTCGGTCCATTGTGATACCACATTAAATCATCAGCATTTACGTATCAGCACTTTTAGTTTTACCATTGAACCAATCTGATTGTTCCAAAAACATTACCAGACTTCCCAGGTCCGCCAGTAATCAAACGCTATATGCCCTAAAATTCGCTTACGCCTCACACAAAATGCAGAATACTCCCACAAGATGTGCAGTTGAAACCTTTGAAATTCTTCCATCGGACATTCGCTATCATAAAAGCCGCATAGTCTAAAATAACCAAATTAAATGAATTTTTAAGTAATGATAATTAAGGTTTCTTCTTAACGATTTTGTTCTCCTTGAAGGATTTCGGTGTCTAAAAATATAAGAAGTTTATAAAGCAATTGTGTCATCAAAATTTAGCGTCACTGAATCTTATCTAATAATTGAAGATTCCAAAATAAAGACAAATAAATGCGGTTGTTATTCTGCTTCTGTTTTCTTTATATACCATCACGCATAGTCATTTTCAATAACTTTGATATAAACACCGCAAAATTTACTCTCTAATTTCAAGCAAAAAGTAATTAATATATTTTATTTGTATTTTTGTTTGTTAGATTTTGTTTTAACTGTATGGAGTGATCGTTGGCATATACACACTGTTAGAAAAATATGTTTTTCATATGTTCCGATATAAACAAAATGTGTTTCGGGCACAATTTTTAAACACAATATATCTAAGTGCCAACATGTAATGTTCCGTAAACTAACACTAAATGTTTGGCACACATATGTTAATATGTTAAAATATATTTTGTTTGGGGCATGAATGTTTCATAAAAATAATATGTTGAATGTAAACATATATAAATTTACAAATTTCGAGTAAACATATATATGTTTACAATTTCTGTGAAACGGTTGTATGTTGTTTCGGAAAACTGCTTTATGATAAGGCCAAAAATTTGATATGCTTAAGTCTAAATATTATTTAATTTGAATATTAGAACGAGTATTCGAAGTAAAGAGAATAGACATTCGGAACCAAGAGCATAGAGATTTGAAAAAAACAGCATGTGTTTTCGCCTTGAGAGGAGAATTTTATGTATGTGTGGACAAGTGTTTTGTTTATCATTTTGGTATTATGGACACACATTTTTTAACGTCCTTAAAGGTAAAAATGAAATTAAGTACAAAACACGATAAGTTTTTATTATTTTTATGTATGTTTATACTCTTCTTTTGTTAGAGTTTTTGATTTTCTTCCAAAATTTCAAACTTGTATACCAAAAATAGTTTTTTGTTATCAAATTGTTATTTTTGCAATAAAAAAATAATATTTTATTCAAAAGCCATTTCGTTTATATCAAACACTGTTTCTGACTGTAAATCTTTAATAACCCACATTTCGAAGTTTCATTATAAAAATTTAATATAGTATAAATGTCTAAATTACAAAAAAAAAAACAAAATTGGTTCGGTCGGAGCAGGAATTGAACCCACGACCCTTTGCATGCAAGGCAGACATGCTAACCACTGCTCCACGTGGCCAACAAATGTATGTTTCTTTTAAATAATGTTATGTTTGCATGGGCTCGTGGGCGCTGCAAACTATGCTATATAAATGTAACTTATAACGATAATTGTCTACTGGTGACTATAACTGCTACGTAGCCCAGTGGATAGTGTGTTGGCTTACAAACTGTATGGTCCTCGGTTCGATTCTCCGTCCAGGCGAAAGGTAAAATTTAAAAAATTTATAAAATTGAATAATTTCTTCAACATTATTTGTATTACAGAAAAAGGTACCAAGAACTAAAAATTTCGTGGAAGTGAAAATTATGTTAGGGAATGGAGCACAATCTTTCCTTTGGGAAAGTGTATTCCAAAGCATATAATATTTCTGGGCTCAAAATGCTTCCAACATATAATATGTTCACATAAAACGAAACATATTAAATGTTTCGGCAGGCAGCCAATAATATATTGTGGCTTCCTGCAAAATATGTTTGGAACAGTATGTTAGAGAAGCGATTTTTTAGGGTCATGTAAAAAAACAATGGAGCGGGGGACGCCATAATTGAGCGCGCTCATGTACAGCTAATGGTCTCAATTGAAAAGTCTCAAATAAGAGTAACAAAGAAAGTCCAATTTGTTGGCCTCAATAATCTCTACCCATCGACAGTGAACATTAACTGCACTGTTAGAAAAAAAGACTGTTTTTTCATATGTTTGGCTATAAAACAGTTATATGTTTGGAGAAAATTTTTAAACACAGATATTTTTGAGTGCAAGCAGCATATAATGTTCATAAACTAGATAACTGTTTGGGAAATATATGTTAATCATGTTAGAACATATATGTTTTGGGACATCAAATGTTTGTAAAAAATAACTGACTGCTTCGAATGCCAAAACATATATTAATTTAGAAATAGCCTATAAACATATATGTGTTTGTAGCTTGGAGCGCTATTTAACAGACGGAGCGATATTGAATTAAGTTGGTGGTTGTTGGCTTGTTATTACAAAATTAACATTTTATTTTTCCTTGCAACTTGATCAAGCTACTTCTTTGATCCTTAACAAACTGTGTGGTCCGCTGTCGAATCCCCGTGGCGGCAAAGTAAAGAATAAAAGTAAAGATAAAAAATCATAAAATTGAATAATGTTCTGTCTAGCAAATGTTTACGTTATTACAGAACAACAGGTTGCTAAGAATCTAAAAAATCTGCGTGAAGTGAGAAAAGATGTCGGGATATACAATTGTCAGAAACAAAATTTTGAGGCATTCAGGTCGAAAACACTATGTTGTTAGCACCTATATTACGGCTGTTTTTTTCAATAATTCATTAGTTGATTTGGTGTAAATATATAAATAAATAAAATAAAAATTTGAAAGCAAATATTTAGTTGGGATGAATTATTTTTTAAGCATATAATTTTTTGGGTGCAAATGCTTCCAAACATATTATATGGTCACATTAATAACATTATTGTTTTTTGGAAGACAACATTATTGTTTAGACGCAATGATGCTTTCAAACAATTATATATTGGTAGAGATGCAAACATATAACATGTTTGGGCAATACAAAAATGTTTGCGAGTCCATTGTTACAGAAGCGATTGTTTTGTGAGGCTGTAGGGGCAGTGGATGCAACCTGCTCATGCAAGATAAGGTCACACGCTCTTGAATGGTCACGGAGACTTCAATAGGATTCTGGGGAATCGCACATGATTTTTCATAAGAAGAGTACATACCAGTAAAGCCGCCAAATCGTATTAACCTTCGTTGTACTGACACTCTGCCATAATCATGCAATGCTTAGTTCTTGCCCCTGTCTAAGCTCCTATTCTCTTCATCATTTTTACCCATAACTTTTTTTTGTTTTATTCAACATCTTTTGGAATCGTAGATTAATATTTTATCAAGTGATTCCTTGTCTTATCGATACCTGGACTTCCAAATTTATTTATACTAAACGAATTAAAATTAAGTACTTTTGAGTAGCTCGAAAAATTCTAACTTATTTGTTTTAAATATTATAAACTTTCTTCATTTTTTTTAAATTGTAAATAATAAAAAAGAAGGAAAGTCTAAAGTCGGGTGGTGGCCGACCTAATATTAACCCCGTGACCACTTTGTAAATCTAAATTTTCGTACCAAATATCAATCTCATTTTGGCTATTATAAAGGTTTGTCCAAATAAATAACATTTAAATAACACGATAATTGAAGAATTTTGATAGACTGCTAAATAAAATATTTAGCCTCAAAAATTTAAGTCGGCTAATGCACTAGGGTGGAACACAATGGTTAGTAAAAAAATATGGAAACAGATTTAATCTGAGGTGCAATTTTAAGGAAACTTCGCAAAGTTTATTTTACTGCGATTTTATGCGCTCGATATATATGTATTTAGAAGTTTAGAGAAAATTAGAGTCATTTTTACAACTTTTCGCTAAGCAAGTTGCGATTTTACAAGAAAATAGTTTGTATTTTGACGCATTTTGTCGAAATCAGAAAAACATAATATATGAGCTATATTTATAATCTGAACCGATTTCAACCAAATTTGGCAGACGTCTAGCTACACATGCCTAATTCTAGCTCCCTGTGGCAAAATTTCAACCAAATTGGGGTAAAACTCTGGCTTCTGGGACCGTATTAGTCCATATCGGGCGAAAGATATATATGGGAGCTATATCTAAATCTGAACCGATTTCAATAAAATTTGGCACACTTGACTATAGTACCAATTGTCCTTCTTGTGCAAAATTTTAAGCAAAGTAGGGTTAAACTCTGGCTTCTGGGGCCATATAAGTCCATATCGGGCGAAATATATATGGGGAGCTAATTATCTAAATCTGAACGCAATTTCTTTCAAAATCATAGGGAATCTATTCCTGAGCCTAAACACATACTTGATTGCCAAATTTGAAGTCGATTGGACTAAAACTGCGACCTAGACTGTGATTACATAAAATCTGTCACAGGACAGACGGACGATCGTTTATTCGATCAGGAACCCACCTGAGCATTTTTGCCAAAGACAACATGTGTCTATCTCGGTCTCCTTCTGGGTGTTGCAAACATATGCACGTCAGGGATGGGAAAACATGCAATACTTATACGTACTTTTTTCAATACTTTTTCGCGCTTGGTCAGTTACGTAGTACCTTCTCGAATGATTTAGTATTTTGTGTCAGACCATTTTTGCAGGCTGATAATCAGACAGAGGAACTCTTTAACAAACTTATTTGCTAATAGTGAGTCTTTTACAATTCGGAAAAACAGACAAGTTCCATGCGGGAAAATCTGATTTTGTAAAGCCATAGTCGAAAAATCAGATTTTATTGAAATTTCAAGAATGTTTTAGCGAAAAAAGGCGTGTTGTTTCAATATTACGCTTCCAGCCACAATTTTTAGATAAGAATTATCGATCGCGTACTATAATGATCATTACATACTGGTCGAACTTGAGAAAAAATAATAATTTTGGCAAAATAATTTATTTCTTAAGAAAAAGTTTTGACAAATTTTATTTATTTGTCTTTTTAATGACCATATGTATTTTAGGTTTTTATTTTTTGTTATGTAAAAATATTTCTCCAGAAAGTTTTTAAAATTTA
>PGFW01052162.1:0-14915 GCA_003123925.1 Haematobia irritans | reverse complement strand
ATCATTGTAGGGAACTATGTTGAATAATAAAAACGAATTTAGACAAAAAAAATGTGTTTTTCTTTGTTAGACCGGGGACTTATCAGCCAACCTGTTAAACCGATCCCCAGATTTGACTTGCGGAGCCTCTTAGAGAAGCAAATTTCATCCGATCCGGTTGAAATTTGGTACGTGGTGTTAGTATATTGTCTCTAACAACCAATGAAAAATTGGTCCATATCGGTCCGCAATTATATATAGCCCCCATATAAACCGATCCCCAGATTTGACCTCCGAGCCTTTTGGAGGAGCAAAATTCATCCGATACGGATGAAATTTGGTACGAGCTGTAAGTATATGGTCTCTAACAACCAGGCAAAAATTGGTCCATATCGGTTCATAATTATATATAGCCCCCATATAAATCGATCACCAAATTTGACATCCGGAACCTCTTGGAGGACAAAATTCATCCGATTCGGTTGAAATTTGGTACATTAAGCTAGTATATGGCCGCCAACAACCATGCCAAAATTGGTCCATATCGGTCTATAAGCAGAGCTTCCCAAATAGGGGGGCGCACCCCCTAGGGGTACCACCAGGGCTGTGGAGCCGGAAGCCGAGTCTTGGAGTCGGAGTCTGAAGATTTTGCTGGAGTCGGAGTCGGAGTCCGTAAAAAATTTTGCTCGACTCCGACACCGGCTAAACCAAATTTTTTAAAAACACTTCAATTTTTTTGTAACTAAAGCAAGTTTTTACCCAAAATTAGTTTCCATTGCGTTATTCATTCGATCAATATACAGCATGGTTGTAAATGAACAGTCAAGTTCCCAATTACGGCTATCTTTTTTATGTTTTCCTAGAATGTTAGACTAGCAAATGGGCTGGACGATTCATTTTAATTGCCCATATCAAATTTATGTTGAAATATTTCGAGAGCAATCGAAATTACTTTTTTTTTAATTTTATTTTAAGGCCACATATAAACAAGTGGAATATTGACAGAAAATGTTTTCAAAGTTTTTTTTTATAGAAAATTTTGTCAAAATGTTATATTTCTAATTAAAAGTTTTGTTCCAAAATTTTATCGGTTCATATAAAAAATTTATATTCAAACTGTTCATTTACTATAGAAATATTTTTTTCTATAGAAAATTTAGCCAAATTTTATTTCTATAAAAAATTGAGTCAAAATTTTGTTTCTATAGAATATTTTGCAAAATTTTATTTCTATAGAAAATTTTGCAAATTTTGTTTGTTACACAAACATTTTTTCAAAATTTTATTTCTATTGATAATTTTATTTCTATAAATATTTAAGTCAAAATTTTATTTCTATAGAAAATTTTGTCAAAATTTTATAGTAATAGATTTTTTTATTAGAAAATTTGGTCAAAATTTTATTTCTACAGAAAATTTTGTCAAAATTTTATTTCTATAGAAAATTTAGTCAAAATGTTGTTTCTGTAGAATATTTTGCAGAATTTTATTTACTACATAAAAATTTTTTCAAAATTTTATTTCTATTAGAAAAAATTGTCAAATTTTATTTCTATAGCAAATTTTCTCAAAATTTTTTTTCTTATTGATGCTCATTCAAAAGTTTATTTCTATATATTTGGTCAAAATTTGATTTCTATAGAAAATTTTGCCAAAATATTGTTTCCTGTAAGAAAATTGTGCAAAATTTTATTTCTATATAAAATTTTGTAAAATTTTATTTACTTGACAAAATTTTTTCTAAATTGTGTGCTCACTGATGCTAAGTCAAAAACTTGTAGAAATGACTCAAATTTTCAAATTTTTCAATGAATGAATCATAAATGCATTTTTGCGAAATTGTCTAAACAATTATAAACTTTTCCCAAATATTGCCCGAGATTTGCTAGAAGTCTGATTTGAGATTTTATCAAAATGTAGATCTAAATACAAAGTTGTGCAGAGTATATTATAATCGGCCCGACTTTAGACTTTCCTTGCATTTTTATTTTTTGTTAAAATTGTGTTACGTCCCATAACGTTAGATTTAAATTTTAAATACATAGATTTTGTAGAAGTATATACAATTTTGTCTAAATCGATTCAGATTCAAATTCATGCATATGGGAATATAAACCTTTATATAGCTCGCAACAAATTTAAAGGATTTGAGATAGTATCAATACATATACTCGTACTGTTGGTATCTTCTCATATTATGATGGGTATTTATATCATTATTTTATTTTAATTAAAACATTGCCCTAAATTTGAAAGAGAGAGTTCAATTGGCATCTATTCGTCATTTTTGGTTGAGCAGGTTTTCGTAATCATTAAATTTGTTAAAACAACACTAATTGTTAAGTTCAACAAAACATCAATAATATACCACAAAAGAGCATACCATTCTTACATTTCGAAATGTTCATTTATAACCACAGTGAGAAAGTTATATGCAATTCTATAATTTGTTGTAGGTTTTCCATTATTACTAGTTCACTTTATTTGCAACGGCTAAATTTTTTGCTAAAATAACAGAACCAATACCCAATTTTGTATTCACACATTTTAAAAATTTTGAAACCATTTTCGTCACTTTTAGACATAAGGTCAAAATATCTGTCTTGGCCTTCATGTTCGAAACTGATTTAAGGCGTACTTTTTCATGTAATAGTACCAAATATTAAAATCTATCAATATATGTATATACTTATACCTATAATTTCCCCACTATTTGATAATCCTTTTAATATTAAAATTCATTAACATTTTATTTGTATTATTTAATTAATTATTGTTAGTTCATATAGCTTTTGTTAATATTATTTCTGCTTTTTGGGTAAACAAAATTTTGTTTTAGGTTGGGGGCGCAACCGAAATTGATACATTTTTGGGGGCGCGAAGCAAAATTGGGTTGGGAAGCTCATGGTCTATAGTTATATAAAGCCGATCCCCCAATCACATGTGCAAAATTTCGTAACCATACACTGAAGAAAACAGTGAACCTCACCAGGAGGAAAACTATTCGGTTACTTTTAGAAATTTTGAATATTTTGTAGAAAATTTTAACTAAACAGTATTAGGCAAACGTTGGCAATCACGCCCGATGTCATAAAAAATGTAGTAAATATTTTTCGACAAAAGTTCAAAGAAAAATTTTATTAGATATAACTAAGTTTTCTTCATCTTGTTAAAGAATATTTTGTAGTGTTGAAGGAAACTTGAGTTCATAAATTGCAAAGAATGTCCTTTAGATGACATACGAAGTTCATGAATGGACACATTTTTGGTGAAAAAAAAAAAAAAAAAAAAATTTACAAATTTTAAAGAATTCTGAACATATTTTGGTGAGACACGAAATTTAGTTAATATATATATATATATGTTTCATTTGAGTATATTAATTCCTCGGTTAGTTAATTTTTAACTAACGTACATAAAAAATTATTAGAGTAAGAGAAACTTCTCCAAACATAATAATTCTATGAAGCTAAGAATAAAAGTTAAATTTGGCTTTTAGTAATAGAGAGTTCACTTTTTTTTGAGTGTATCTCCAAAAATAAATTTACCACATTTTTATTTTCTAAAGAAAATTTTGTCCAAATTGTATTCCTATTAGAAACTGTTTTTCAATAATTTTATTTGCTAGTAGAAAATTTTGTCAAAATTGTATATTCTAGAGAAAATTTTCGTCAATAATTCTTGATTTTCTATAAGAAATTTTGTCAAATTTTATTTCTAAGAGAATTTTCAATATTTGATTATTCAAGAGAATTTTCAAATTTCTATAAGAAAATTTTCAAAATTTTATTTCTATAATTGCCAATTTATAGAAAATTTTCTGCTCAAATTTAATTTCTATTCTATGAAATTTTGTCAAAAATTTTTATTTCTATAAAAATTTTTAGTCTAAATTTGATTTCTAATAGAAATTTTCTCAACTATTTATATAACGTGATTAACACTTTTTTTGTTCAATATAAAGGGTGGTATTGTAAGGGCCGATGTTGAATGTGAACCACATCCTAACGCCAAAGTTTTTTTCCCGAAATTTTATTTGAACATTTAAATCTAAACGTGATACGGTCAAAATTTGGTCCAATATAAATTGACGTATTTCTTTCAATTTTGCATTTAAAAACCAAACACCCACTCATTTTGAAGGTGTGTGTGTGTAGAATGTTGCTCCCTATTTTGATTTTTGGAATACACTCTTCAGTTTCAAATGCCTCAGCAAGAGCAAAAAGAGCAGCGTATTAAATATTTGCTCGCGCATCCGCGAAATCAGAGCTACTCGGCACGCATAAGCTGGCAAAATCGCTAAAAGTTGCGCCAAGATCAACCGTTTACAGAATCGTAATTAATGTTTGGGGAACGTTTGCCGGACAAGCCAGGAAAGTCTGGTCGGGGGAAATCGAAAACCGGAAGCCGCTATGATACACAAAGAGAGTTCCGCTAGTTTCAAAGCGAAACCCTAACCTCTCTCTCCCGAGATGCATATATGACCGCATAAGAAAACTTAATTAATATCAATAACATATAGCCAGCATGAATATATATTGAATGTTTTTACATAACCTTTATTTTATTATTTCCGACTTTCCAATCCAATGGAAAACAAGTAAATACGACGAAAGTTCGGTCAAGCCGAATTTTAGGTAAACTTCACCATGGATTCCGTACAAAGTTCTTTATTCACAACCGAATTACTAAGGTTGTAGTAACAGGTGCCGATGGCAAGGTATCTCAATATAAGTCAAATCTAGTTCTTGATTGGTTTATTTATAAAGGAGTCTAAAAATAATTAAGATCTGTAATTACATGTCCAAATTTCAACCGGATTGCATGAAATTTGTTTCTCCAAGAGACTCAAAAGTCAAATTTGGGGATCCAACATTTTGGTTTCTTTGAGGTGTTTGAGCTCGCCAACAATTGTGAATACGTGAACTATCATTTCTAATTTTACACATAGTATACCAAACTTGGTAACATTGTTACCATAGTTCCATCAGTAAAACTCACAAAATTTGTCACCAAATTTTAGTTTAATCAAAAAATCACAGCATTATTGTCCTAATATTACTATTTAAATGCAAAATTATTAACAAAATTAAGGGTAAAGCGTTTTAAAACACCTGTTGATTATATTGTGAATTCTTAATATGGTAAGAGTTAAATAAAAAATAAAAAGGACTACAGATATTACAAATAGACATTTTATCCATAAGGAGCCGAAATTTTGAATATAATCAGTATTTAATGACCGAATAGTTAACATCCATTTATGAATGAATATTTGATTTGAAAGACTGCTCTTAGCAATGATTTTTATATGTGATATTCCAAAATTAATAGTAAAACTGATTTTTTATACATTTTGGGCTTAAAGAGCGTGAGTGAGCCAATTATTTTATAAAGTGAAATATATTAAAATCATATCTTAAAAGTTTCTACATCTGGATGAGCTTTAATTTTTATAAGCCGGTGAAAGCCAAGGTAATGAATTTAAGTACTGATTTTATAACATTTACTTTTATGTTAATGTAGATTTAGAATTATTCATTGATTAAATGTTCAAGCATTCCTTCTATGAGTAGCAATTGAGTTTTGGTAGATTTGGCAAAACATTCCTCTCTAACAATGAGGTACTTCACTTTTCTATATAAAAAAATTTTTCAGAACATTTTCTTTATAAATTAAAATTTTGACAAATTTTCTTTCCTTCACTGTTTCTTTGCCAAAGTCAAATCAATCGAATTTGAGTGCAGTTGTTGGGTTTATTTTGAAGCATGCTTCTATTCTTCTATATAAAATTTTTGTCCAAATTTTATTCTAATCATGAAAATAAACCCAACCAACTACACCTCAGAATCGATTGATTTGACTTGCAAAGGAAAGAGTGAAAATAAATTTGCAAACAATTTTATTATAGAACTATCGGAAAAACCTTTTTTTCGGGAGGTGCGAGCTGAATTTAACATTGGGTTTAAGTGAAATTAACCCAAATTTATTCGTGATAATTGGTTGATAGTTTTGTGGGCAAGTGGAGGATGCTGATGAGAAATACGTAATATCCGCCACCTTGCAGGTTAATAGAGCTTGTGCCAAATAATTTGAACAAATATACTTTTCATTCTGTTTGAGCAATTTGTCTAATAATGAATGTCGAAAAGAATTTGAGAAATTTTCTGATAGGAAATTAAAATTATGAGAACATTTTCTATAAGAAATAAAATTTTGAAGAAATTTCTATAGTTAAATTTGTTTTCTAGAAATAAAATTTGAGAAATTTTCTATAGAAATATATTTTGAGAATTTTTCTATAGAAACATAAATGTGATTATTCATTGTTTGTTGATAATCTTCTATAGATATAAAATTTTGACCAAGATTTCTATAGAAACTATAAAATTTGAGAAAATTTTCTAATAGAAATAAAAAATTTTGGGAGAAATTTTTGTATAAAATTTGAAGAAAAATTTTTCATATAGAAACATAATGTTGAATAAAAATCTTCTATAGTAAATAAAATTTTGAAACAAAATTTTCAATTGATATTATTGAGAATTTTTCTTAGATAATAAATTTGCGAGAAAATTTTCCTATAGATATAAAATTTGAGAAAAATGTTCTATAAAAATAAAGTTTGAGCAGAATTGTTGGAAAATTGTTTTCTAATAGACATAAATATTTTTGAGAAAAATTTTCATATTATATATAAAATGTTGATTAAATTTTCTATAGAAATAAAATTTTGACAAAATTTTCTATAAAAATAATTTATACAAAATTTCTGTAGAAATAAAAAATGTTGACAAAAACTTCTAATAAAAATAAATAGTTGACAAATTTCTATAGATATACAGATGTTTGACTAATTTTCGTAATAGAAATAAAATTTTGAACAATAATTTTTCTGCTAGAAAATAAAATGTTGACACACCACAATTTTATATAGGAAATAAATTTTTACACAATTTCTATATAAAAACTATTTTGACAAAATTTTCTATAGAATAAATTTTGAGAAAATTTTCTATAGAATAAAATTTGAGAAAATTTTCGATAGTAGAAGATATAATGCTGAATAGGAAAATCTTCTATAGAAAATATAATGTTGAATAAAATCTTCTATACGAAATAAAATTTTGACAATATTTTTTCTATAGAAATAAAATATTTGAGAATTTTTTATTTATAAAAATAAAATTTTGAGGAAAAATGTTCTAATAAAAAATAAAAGTTTCTGAGAAAATGTTCTATAAAAAATAAAGTTTTGAGCAAATTTTAAAGAAAAAAATTTCTATAGATATAAAATGTTGAGAAAATTTTCTATAGACATACGATTTGAGAAATATTCTATAGATTAAATTATTGAGAAAATTCTCTTAGATAATTTGGCTAATATAATTGTATTACAAATTTTCTGTCCGAAATAAAGTTGACAGAGACAGTTAATTTAAGGTTTTGGAGATTTTCTAAGGTCGTGGTTGGGTTTCTAAGTAAAGAGTAGGAAGGAAATTGGGACAAGCTGTTCGTATATGAGAAATGTTTTGACAAAAAAATTTTCTATAGAAATAAAATTTTGAGAAAATTTGTATATAGGAAATAGAAATTTTAGGAGAAAATTTACTATAGAAATAAAATATGGTTGACAAGAATTTCTTTAAGTTTTTGGGATGTTCTATAAAAATAAAATTTTGGATGTTATTCTAATAAAAATCAATTTCTATGTATTTTGACTTTTCTATACGAAACTATTTTAACAGTTTTCTTATAGAAACGGTAGGGGGGTGGGAGATAAAGTCAGATGTCAAGGAGGATGGAGGTGGTGGGACATAGGAGGAAGGGAATAGCGGGAGGGGGAGGTGAGATGATCGTAGACGGCCACGCCTCCGCGCATTTAGCGTGCAAAATGTTTTTTGGACAAAATTTTTGCTAATAGAAATAAAAATTTTGACAAACAAATTTTCTATAGAAATATAACATTTTTGAAGCAAAAAGATAGTTCTAATAGAAATAAAATTGTTGAGAAAAATTTTCTAATAGAAAGTGATAATGTTGAATAAAATCTTACTATATGAAAATAGAAAATTTTGACAAAAATTTTCTAATAGAAAAAAAATTGACAAAGATTTTGCTAAAGTAGAAAATAAAATTTTGAGGGAAATGTTCTAGTAAAACAACATTTGAGAAAGATGTTCTATAAAAGTAAAGTTTGAGGGCAAATTTTTCGCGAATAATTTTCTAATAGAAACTAAAATTTTGGCAAAAATTTTCTTTAGATAAATCTTTTGAGAAATTTTTTTTTTATTATAAAAATAAAAATTTTGACCAAATTTTCCTACAAGCAATAAATTTTGTTGAAGAAAAAAATCCATAGAATTAAATTCTAAACAAAAAAGGTCGACCAAAAATCAAATAAAAAACTAATGAATCTTCATATAAATCATAAAAAAGAATTAATTTTCGCTGTTATTTCTAATATCAAAAGTGTCATTATGAGTAATTTCTGCCTTTTTTTGTAGTAAACTTTTCGCCTTGATGGAGCTAAAATCGTTAAAGTATTATAACTTCGACAGCATTTTAGCAATTCAAGGATTTTTTATATCCCAAAACCACCATAGTGGTTCAGGCGTGTAATAACTTTAATCTGCCAAAAAAAATGTGGCTACCAAGAAGATTTTTTGATTGATTTTAGATGCCCATAAAAATATATGCCGATCGAGTCAGAATCATTCCTCCTGAGTCGATCTAAGCGCGATTGGTGTCGCGTGACCGACGCCCATGTTTTTGTTGTTGTCGGCGAGGATTCTGGTCGCAATTATTAGCCGATTTTGATGAAATTTTGGTATGTGCGGGTTTTTTGGTACAAAGTTGGCCAAATATAATTGAATTGACGGGCAGATTTAGATCTTATCTATAGGCGTCCCATATATAATGTATCGCGCCAGATTTTTACAAATTTTTTCACATATTGTCAGCATCTATAGAAGATCTAAGCAAGCCAGAATTTCAGTAAGAAGTCGGCGTGAAAAATAAGGGGTGTTAAGCGGCAAAGATTTGTAAAAATCGGGGCGATACATATATATGGGAGCTTATGAGGCTGAGAATCTAAATCTGGTCAATTGAAAAATGGTATAGGTTTGGCCGAACTTTGTACCAAAAAAACCGCCCCACAATACCAATTTTCATCAAAAAATCGGTCTAATAATTGCGACAGAATCCTGCGAAAGCAACAAAACATGGACGGCGGACCACCAGCGCTAGATCGACTCAGGAGATGATTCCTGAACTGCGATCGCATGTATTTTATGGGATCTAAAAGATCAATTATTTCTGGTAGGCACATTTTTTTGGGCCAGATTAGAAGTTATTACAGCCCATGACCACTATGTGGTTTTGGGGGTATAAAATCCCTTGAATTGTAAATGGTCGAAATTATAAATACTTTAACGATTTTGAGGCTCCATTCAAGGAAAGTTACTAGCAAAAAAGGCAGAAATTACTCATAATAACTTTGATAATTATGAAATAACACGAAAAATTGAATTTTTTTAGATGATTTATAGAAGATTATTAGTTTTTTATTATGATATTTTTGGGTCGACCTTTTTGTTAGAGAATTTAATTCTATGGATATTTTTTTTTCGAAAAATTTATTGCTGTAGAAAATTTGGTCAAAAAAAATTTTATTTTTATAAAAAAACAAAATTTCTCAAAATTGTTTAGTTTTAAAAGAAAATTTTAGCCGAAAAATTTATATTTCTATAAGAATTAATATCGAAAAAATTTGCTCAAAAACTTAGCTTTTATAGAACATTTTCTCAGAAATGTTGTTGTTATGAGACATTTCCTCAAAAGTTTTCATTTGCTATAGATGAAATTTTGTCCAAATTTTTTTTTCGATATAGAAAATTTTGTCAAAATTTATTTTTTATAGAAGATTTTATCAAGCATATATTTTCGTATAGAAAATTTTCTCAAAATTTTATGTTCTATAGAACAGTTTTGGTCAAAAATTGTATTTCTAATAGAAAATTTTTTGTCAAAAATAGTTATTTCTCATAGAAAAAATTTGTCAAAAAATTTTGTTTCTAATTTTAGAAAATTTTGTTAAAAATAGTTTTATAGAAAAATTTTGTCAAAAATTTTTAATTTCTATAGAAATTTATTTTTATAGAACATTTTCTCAAAATTATTATTTTTATTAGAACATTTCCTCAAATATTTTATTTTCTAAAGAAAATTTGTCGTCCAACATTTTATTTGCTATAGTAAATTTCTCGAAAAGTTATTTCTATAATAAAATTGTTCATCAAAATTTTATTTCTATACGAAAGTTTTTGTCAAATTTATTATCTTTATAGAAAAAATTTTGTCCAAAAATTTTATTTCTACTAGAAAGATTTTGTCACACTGTGTTTTCTATATAGAAAAAATTTTGGTCAACATTTATTTTGTATACAATTTTTGTCAATTTTTATTTATGTGTTAAACAAGAAAATTTTGTTAAAAAATATTTTTTATAATATTGTCCAAATTTTATTTCTATAGAAAAATTTTCTTAAAATTTTTTATATCTATAGAAAATTTTCGTCAAAAATTTTATATTATAGAAAATTTCTCAAACATTTTAATCAATAGAAACATTTTCTCAACATTATATCTAATAGAAATTTTTCTTAAATGTTGCTCAAAAACTTTATTGTTTATTAAGACACATCTTTCTCAGAAAAAAATTTTATTGTTATAGAGCATTCCTCAAAATTTTATTTTTATAAAAAAAATTTCTCAAAACTATTTTATTTCTATAGAAAATTTGGTCAAAATTTTATTTCTACTAGGAAGAAGTTTTATCAACATATATATTTCTATAGAAGATTTTCATCAGCATTATTATCTAACAGAAAATTTTCTTCAAAATTTTTATTTCTAATAGAAAATTTGTCAAAACTGTTTCTTTATATAGAAATTGTGTAAAAATTTATTTCTATAGAAAACTTTGTCAACAATTTTATTTCTACAAAAATTCTTGTCCAAAATTTTTCATTTTCTAATAGAAAAATTTTGTCACATTTATATCTATAGACAAATTTGTCAACATCTTATTTTATAGAAAGTTTTTGTCAACACTTTTATTTCTACAGAAAAGCTTTGCTTAAAACTATTTTTAATAGAAGAGATTTTGGTTCAAAAATTTTGGTATTTTGATTCCGAGGCTTTCAAATGAAGGCCCGAGAATTCGAGTAAGATATACTTTATAAGACACAATTCTACTTTAAAGTGGGTTTTGTGTATTGATCTATGAGCAAATTTATATTTTTTCGGCTTTTTCAGCTTTTTCATATGTCTATAAAAAGTCGCGTTAAAAACAAGACAGTAGAAATTCTGTGGCTATGTTTCAAGTAATAAATCGTCTTTTTTTTTTTTTAAAAATAAAAGTGTTGAAAAACATGTCCTATTTTTTTAAGCCGAAATTTTTGCTTTTGTAGTCAAAGATGCAGCAAATGCAACAAATTTAAAGGAGCAATTCATATAGTTTTAAAAGATTTTTTCCTGAAATTATTAAAGTTCAAGTTGACCTTAGTTCAAAATTTTTTACTTTTCATGTTATGATACCCATTTTCCAAAGTCAAAATCACTATAATTATGATTAAGGACAACACGACTTCATCATTGAAAAGTTTAATCGACTTTTGAATCATGGAAAAAAACTTATATATTTAGAGAAATTGCGTCGTCTAAGCTAAGCAAAATTTTGTATTCTTATTTTAAAGGACATGAATCTTTTGGCCACGACGACAATATTTTTTTCAGTGTACGTCGTTTCAGAGTTGTTTATCAGTAAAATGAAAACATTGAAACAGTGAAAAATTAAGCAGTAAATAGATCTATAAAACACAAAAGTTTTAGTTCCTCTTTAATTAATAAGTAGTCCAAGAGGAGTTGAACCGGATACTTTTCGAAAATAAAGCGGACATTGAGTTTGAGTTTGGGGCGCGATAAAATTATTTCGTCATTTTAACGGCAAACCGCATGCGGTAAAACCAGAAAACAGTGTATTTTTTTAGGCAAATTGTATTAATATACTTGGGTGGCGAATGCCATCCAAAGAACAATTGAATAGGTTTATTTTCTTTAGAAAAATTATTAAAAAAGCAAATGATTGTCAACCTAAAAAATTTATGTGTTGGTTGTAAAATTATTGTTTCATATTTAAATTATAACGATATCTAACATTTATAGGAATTCGATGGCAAAATATTTATAATATTACTACCACTTTCACATGCTGGCCTTTGTAAGAAGTTTTTTCGAATTTCTTCGAAAAAATTTCAAAACTTGGGTACAAAACCCTTTTTTTACACCATTCATCCACACTAGGTGGTACAAGGGTATAATAAGTTTGTGCATTTGTATGTAACGCCAAGAAGGAAAATCTGAGACCCACGTTTAGTATACTGAATCGTCTTAGAATTAAATTCTGAGATCGATTTAGCAGATGTCCGTCTGTCTGTCTGTCCGTCTGTCTGTCTGTTGTGTATTTTTTGTGTGGGGCAAAGTACAGCTCGCATGTTTTTTAGTCCGATTGCCCTAAAATTTGGTATAGGTTGCGCTGTTTCGGCTCAAAAAGACGAATCCTATTGATTTGGAAATCGGTTCAGATTTAGATATAAGCTGCCATATATATTTTTCACCGGATCTGGTCATAAAATGCGTGTATATCAACCTTTAATCTTCCTCAAATTCCGTAGCATCTGAATATTTTCATGAGTCTCGAAAAACTTGGAAAAATATCAGCCAAATCGGTTCAGATTAGATATAGACTTTCCCATATAATAGCTATTCGCGCGAATTTACACTCATTTGCCCAACAGAGGGTCAAAGTTTTAAACTTAACTCCGATTTTAGTTGAAGACTTTGTCAGCAGGGAGTAGAATAGGCATTATAGCTATGCGTGGCAAATTGGTTGAAATCGTTCAGATTTAAGATTGATATCTCCTATAGTATAGCTTTGCGCCTGATATTACACTCAATATGACCACAGAGGCAAATTTTTGAACGTCCGATTTAAGTTTAGAAATTTTGGCACAGGGAGTAGAACCTAGCATTAGTAGCTAATTGGCGTGCCAAATATTGGTTGAACATCGTTCCAGATTTAAGATTATAGCTCCCATATATATGTTTTTTTATTTCTGATTTCGACAAAAAGTGGTACACAAATACCAACATTTTCCTTGTTAATCGCACATGGCTTAGTTCCCGAAAAAGTTTTGTAAAAAATGACTCTAATTTTCCCTAAACCCTCTAATACATACATATATCGAGCGATAATCATAAATAAACTTTGCGAAGGTTTCCATAAAAATTGCTTCAAGATGTTAAATGTTTCCAAATATTTTTTTTAGCGAACATTGTGTTCCACGCCTAGTGCATTAAGCCGACTTAAATTTTGTGTCTACAGATTTTTGTAGAAGTCCTATCAAAAATTCTGTCCAGATCGAGTAGATAATTTTAAATGTATGTATTTGGGAAAAAACTTTATATATACCCCCAAGCACATTTTGACGCTGTGATATTGTATCCGAAAATTTATGTATCACAAAGATGGGGCAAGGGTAATAATATTAGTCCGGGTCCCCGGCCCGACTTAGACTTTCCTTATGTGTTTTTTTTCTATGAAGACTTATTTCAAATAATTTTGACATATTGATTTTGAATATGGTATCTCCAAATTAGTGGATTCAACATTTCTAAAATGACGTGTATTTGGAGGGAAAACCTGTGTTTGAACTTCAGTTTTTTTTAGTATGGCGAAACGACTCCGTTTGAAGTGCTTATAAAGGGAAAGCATTTCCAAACACCCAAACATAGCTTGGGTGAGAACACCGTATAGACTTATTCAGGTCCAAGTTGTGATAGTCCACATTGTGAAATTCTCTCTAATCCACTGAGTGCGTGCCACGATTCCATGTTAAGCTCAATGACAAAAGGGGTACCTCTTTTTTAATAGCCGAGTCCGAACGGCGTTCCAGCATTGCAGGAAAACGCACTTAAGAGAAGCTTTGAAAACCCTGCAAGAAATGTCACCAGCAATTACTGAGTGGGATAATCCATCGCTGGAAAACTTTTTTGGTGTTCGGTTCGAAAGCAGAATCGAACCCAGCGCCATTTTTTTTTTTTTTTTTTTTTTTTTTTTTTTTTTTTTTTTTTTTTTTTTTTTTCTTTTTTTGTGTATGGCAAGGCGGCATGCTAACGCAATTGCACCACAAACGTGCTCCCATGTTTAATAGGGAACAAAAAAATATGATCAAAACTCAAAATAAGATTTTTTTTCAAAATCGGTATAGAATTCGTGGTAAAATGTTCTTACATTTTGGTAGATTATTTGTGAAGCATGAATGAGCAAACCGGCTTCTGTAAAGCTTGTAAACAATAAAACAGAACTGTCACGTAGAAATGCAGCGGCCAACATGAAGTTGGTTGCAAACAGATCAGCCGCTCCCGTTTATATAGGGCTCTATGTTTTAGAAAATATAGCCCTACATAGAAGAAGATTTACCAATTTGAATGCAAATCAAATATCATAGCTGATATAATATCCCGGACGTTCTTTCCTGAGAAATTCGCATCCTTAGGACGTCCCTGTCAGACACTCAATGTCGGCACGCACCCAAATATAAATATTAACCGTGTTTAATTTAATTAATGTCGTTTTATTTTAGCCGGCGATGTTGCCCTCGGAAATGTTAAACGGTAACGGTTACCATTCACGAACAAAAAACTTTTCAAGTTTTTCAATCTTTCAGAAATCTACAACAAAAGGCCAAGTATGCCAATTTTGAAATGTACCAGGACATTAAATAATTCGATCTAAAACTTGGTGGTCAGAAGGAGTGAAAGAAAGATCAGCGTCGCACTGAAGATATTAGTTTTGAAAATGGATGTTGTAA
>PGFW01052159.1:0-10847 GCA_003123925.1 Haematobia irritans | reverse complement strand
ATTTTCTAGAGAAATAAACTTTTGAGGACATTTTCTGCAGAAATAACATATTGGCCAAATTATCTAGAGAAAAAAATGTTGTCAACATTTTTTAGAGAAATTAAATTTTGACAAAACTTTCTAGAGAAATAAACTTTTGAGGACATTTTCTGCAGAAATAACATATTGGCCAGAAATAAAATGTTGTCACAATTTTTTAGAGAAATGAAATTTTGACGAAATTTTCTATTGAAATAGAATTTTGAAAAGGATTTCAATAGAAATGAAATGTTGACAACATTTCCTATACAACGAATTTTGACAAAAAGTTCTTATACAGGAAAATTCAATTTTGTCAGAATTCTCTATATAAATGAAATTTGACACAAATTTCTTATAGAAATGAAATTTTTCCATCATTTCCTATAGACAATGAAAATTTTTCCAAATGCATTTCCGTATAGAAATCGAAATTTTGACACAATATTCCTATAAGAAATGAATGCTTTCACAAAATTTTCCAGAGAACAATAAAATTTTGAAGAAATAATTTCAATTAGATAATGAAATTTTGTAAAAATATTTCAATAGAAATGACAAATTGAGAAAATTTTCCTATTAGGAAATTGAAATTTTAACAAAACTTCTTATCTCATTATATCGTAACATCTAACTTTACAAAATTTCCATAGAAAGTTCATTTCAAACTTTGCCTACATAAAATTGAAGTTTTAACGATAAATTTTTATAGAATAAAAATTTACAAAATTTTCTATTAACTTAAAATTTTGTAAAAAATTTTTAAATCAAAAATTTTAAAAAATTTTTCTATAGAAAATAAAATTTTGTAAAATTTTCTTTAGAAATAAAACTTTTGGTAAAAATTTTATTTATAGATATAAATTTTGTCAAAATTTTATATAGAAATAAAATTTTTGTAAAAATTTCTTTAGAAATAAAATTTTTGGTAGATTTCTTTAGAAATAAAATGTTAACGTTTTTTAGAAAAAATACAATTTTCTGGCCAATAGGACTAAATTTTTGTCAAAATTTCTATTAGAGGATTAACATTGCCTATAGAAATGAACATGCTTGACAAAATTTTTCTATTAGATTTTTTAATTCATAGTAATAAATTCTTTACAAAGTTCTATGAAAAAAATTTTATAGAATTGTATAGATTACAAAATTATCTATAGAAATATTTTAATCAAAATTTTCGTACATAGAAATAACAATTTTAACCAAAATTTTCTATGGAAATAAAATTTTAACAAATTTTCTACTATAAATTAAAATGTTGAACAAAATTTTTCTATAAGAAATATAATTTTGAGAACACTGTTTTCGGATAAGAAATGAATTTTGACAAAATTGTCATATAGGGAATAAAATTTTGACAAAATGTCCTAAAGAAAGTTTATAATTTTAGAAATTTCCCTTATAATTTTCGAAATTGTGTTCTCTTCTCTTTTAAACCGGCGATCTTCTTTTACATGCTTTAAAAGATGTTTCCAAGACCGAATTTTAACTGCTGCACTTAGCCACCCCTGCCCCTCAAGAGGTTTACTAAAATTTTTTTTTTGTTTTAATAGAAACTTTCAACAGATAACAAATCTTAAGCGAATCACGTATAGTGTTACGCAGAAGACTTACAAACAATTCCAATGTACATAAGGATCTCACAGCAGACTTGATCCTTGTGGATAAAAAAAAATTAGAATATTGAAAACGATGGAAAGCGCAAATGGAAGATAGCTATCATACCCGCTTTAGGTCAGATCATTGTATTCTTATGTCCTTCACTATCTTGTTTGTGTTGTTGAGAACAATCTTTGGTTGATTGCCATAAAAGATTTCACCTGTTTAATTTCTACGAAAAATAGAAAAACAACAAGCAACAAAATTACGACGCCATAGCATTAAACAAGCAAAGCAAAAAACAAAATTGGAATAAACTAAAATGCCACGAACTGGCTGTTTCCTCGTATCCGGTCTTTGTTAGTCTTTGTTTCTATGGGATGGGGGACAAATATAAAATCAACTGAAAAACGTAAAGGAAAAAATCCCACCTTGCATTTCTTTACAAAATTATTCAGCTTTAAATCATCAAAGCCAAAAGGGGATTTTATAAAAAAGAAATGATTTCTTTTTATTTGAATTTCCCTATACAATATAATCATTTTTATAGAAACAGGTGCAAGTTTTTTTTCTTAAAATAAAAAAAAAACTGCACCCTGAATTTTGAAGAGATAAACGGAAAATCCTTAATAGCAAAAATTTAAATACGGACAATTCCAAAATCATATCTTCATAACAAAAATTGCCGAAAAAGTTTTTCAAATTTTGTATTTCACTTTAAATCTCTGGAATTACCTAGGCCACACATGGCTTCTACAATGCGAGCTTTATGATAATGGTGGGTTGGCAGGTCGAGTTCAGTTAGTCGGTAGTGATGCAGAGGTATTATTGTGTTCTGCATTGTAAAAAATTCATTTTTCGGGGCCAGACGAATGCTGACTCGCATCGTTCACTAACTTCCTGGAACTTACGTTTATTTGATTTTTGTTTTTGGCAAATCGGTCGTATTTCAGAGAGAGATGTGTTGGTGTCAGTAGTTGGCACACGACCAGATTTCGGAAAAAGCACCATAAGCATTAACGGACAGACAGACTAGGACAGAATTAGAATTGTATGTGCTTTTAATTGCGAAATTAAAGGACATGGATATGTATTGGTATGTATCCCTACTATCTGGTTATATGTAGTGAATGGCGCCGAATGGGGATATACAACAATGACGATAATTTGGAATATTGGAAAATCCCCATGTTATTTTTATAGGCATTAGTAAAATTCAGGTTCATTGGAAGTTGGACAATTCTCTCTCGCTCTCAATGCGTCCTTTTATGGATATTTTATCATACATTAGCGGTTTCTTTTATTCTCGGACATTGCGCTTTAGGACGGCGTGCGTTAATATTTCAAAACTCTAGGAATTGTGTCTAAGATTCTCTCTCTCTCCTCTGCTCAAAGACTCACAAATTATGGTAGAGTATGGTCATGCCTGTAAACAAGAGGACGACTTTTCTATTGAATGGTAGTTGATGATGGCAACAGTCTGTTTTTCAAAATTACTGGATATTGAAGAAAACAATCCATCGAGCCATTTGAATTGGCTCTCTGCTTGCAATAACATATGTGGGAAGGTGGATTCTACTTTGACTTTTTTTTTGTTTTGGGATAGCGGGTAATTTCTCTCTGGATTTTTGACCAATGAGTTGAGAGAGATTTAGTCTTTAACAAGTGAAAACTGAAATGTGCCGACATCTTACACAGGTTTAATCAAAAGTGTATTTAAACTGTATACTCACACACACTCCGCACATATTTCTGGTATTTAAATTGGTGAATGCGTTTAAATAGTTTCATCTGTGGAATTTTACATCATAGTCGTGCCCCAGATTTTTCTCGTTAAATTCGACTTTTGACTTTTGTCCTTAAATTTAGGTAAATTTAAAATTTTGTATTTTTCGAAGAATATTCGTACACATCGTTTTGGGGAATTATTAATATATACGTACTTCGTCAAATAGGTGTAAGTTATAAGTTAATTTTTTAGGAGATATTGATTATATTCATATATAAAAAATGAAATATTTTTAAAGTATATATATAGGAAAGTGATATGATTTTTAAAGAGTACTCATATTAAAGAGGCTCAACATTTTGAGAAATAACTGCGTCGATTTTTGCTAAGTGGGAAGAAAATCTATGATGCGTTATAACTAAGCAAATTAAAGCTGTGATGTAAAAAATCCGATGAAAAATTTACCAAAAATATTGTTTAATAAAACAATCCACATTTTCCCAAAAGAAATAGGGATTCTTAAGGAATACTTCGGCGATTTTAATTAAAATAAGTTTAATATTACAATTACGGACGAAGTAGCACCTAAGCCTTATGAGAAATATCTTTTTTAACCTTTTGCTATTTGGGAAGAAAATTTGTAATACTTTATGAATGAAAAAATTAAAGGTGTAATATTTCTATAAAGTTACAAAAAATGGTGAAAATTTTCCAAAAATACGCTTTAATTATTAATTCAATATTTTCCCCAAAAGAAACAGGACCGTGTTATTTTTAAGGATTCATTAAAATACGCATTATATAAACATTCTTTTTAGTAATTTTCAAAGGGAGCTAATGTTAAAATTTATAATAAATATCTGGTGGTATGGAATTGGGTTCTACAAATGAGCACTGAAACACTGAAATGAAACAGAACTGGAAAAGTTAGGCGACACTTCCAAGTTCACCACTGTGGTATCACAATGGTCTGAACAGTCTAAGTGAGCCTGAAATATCGAGCTGTCACTCTACTTAACCTAACCTAACCTTCACGCTTGATTTAAACGATTGTTTGAAAACGCCCCTAACTGACGGAAAGTTCAATATGTGCTACTGAGTACGAAAAAATATAAATTTTTTTCACTTCTGTAAATTTTGTTTTGTATTCATAATTATTAAAATGCAATCACAAGTTTGTCAAAATTTTATTTCAACAGAACATTTTGTCAAAATTTTATTTCAATAGAAAATTTTGTCAAAATTTTAATGCTATAGAAAATTTGATCAAAATTTTATTTCCATATACAATTTTGTCAAAATTTTATTTCAATAGAAAATTTTGTCAACCTTTTATTTCAATAGAAAATGTTGTAAAAATTTTATTTCAATAGAATTTGTTTGTCAAAATTTTAATGCTATAGAAAATTTTATTACCATATACAATTTTGTCAAAATTTTATTTCAATAGAAAATTTTGTCAACATTTTATTTCAAGAGAAAATGTTGTCAAAATTTTATTTCAATTGAAAATGTTGTCAAAATTTTATTTCAATAGAAAATTTTTGTCAAAATTTTATTTCAATCGAAAATTTTGTCAAAATTTTATTTCATTATACAATTTTGTCAAATTTAATGCTATAGAAAATTTTATTTCCATATACAATTTTTGTCAAAATTTTATTTCAATAGAAAATTTTGTTAACATTTTATTTCAATAGAAAATTTTGTCAAAATTTTATTTCAATAGAAAATTTTGTCAAAATTTTATTTCAATAGAAAATTTTGGCAAAATTTTATTTCATTATACAATTTTGTCAAAATTTTAATGCTATAGAAAATTTTATCAAAATTTTATTTCCATATACAATTTTGTCAAAAAATTTTTCCAATAGAAATTTTGTCAACATTTATTTCAAGAGAAAATTTTGTCAAAATGTTATTTCATAGAAAATTTTATTTCGCATATACAATTTTGTCAAAATTTTTATTTTCAATAGAAAATTTTGTCAAAATTTTATTTCATAGAAAATTTTGTCAAAAATTTTATTTCCAATAGAAAATTTTGTCAAAATTTTAATGCTATAGAAAATTTCACCAAAATTTTAGTTCCATATTTGTCAAAATTTTATTTCAATAGAAAATTTTGTCAAAATTTTATTTCAAAAGAAAATTTTGTCAAAGTTTTATTTCAATAGAATATTTTATTTCAATAGAAATTTTTGTCAAAATTTTATTTCAATAGAAAATTTTGTCACAATTTTATTGCAATAGAAAATTTTGTCAAAATTTTATTTCAAAAGAAAATTTTGTCAAAGTTTTATTTCAATAGAAAATTTTGTCAAAATTTTATTTCAATAGAAAATTTTATGAAAATTTTATTTCAATAGAAAATTTTGTGAAAATTTTATTTCAATAGACAATTTGGTCAAAATTTTATTTCAATAGAAAGTTTTATCAAAATTTTATTCCCATATACAATTTTGTCAAAATTGTATTTCAATAGAAAATTTTGTCAACAATTTACTTCAAGAGAAAATTTTGTCAAAATGTTATTTCAATAGAAAATATTGTGACAAAATTTTATTTCAATTAGAAAAAATTGTCAAAAATTTTATTTCAATAGAGAAATTTTTGTCAAAGATTTTATTTCATATAGAAAATTTTGTCAAAATTTTATTTTCAAGAAAAATTTTTCAAAATATTATTCAATAGAAAATTTTTGTCAAAAATTTTATTTCAATAGAAAATTTTGTCAAAATTTTATTTCAATAGAAAATTTTGTCAAAATTTTATTTCAATAGAAAATTTTGTTAAAATTTTATTTCAATTATGAAAATTTTTGTCAAATTTTTTTTCAATAGAAAATTTTGTCAAAATTTTATTTCAAAAGAAAATTTTGTCAAAAATTTTATTTCAAAGAAATTTTGTCAAAATTTATTTCAACAGAAAATTTTGTCAAAATTTTATTTTACAGAAAATTTTCAAAATTTTATTTCAATAGAAAATTATTGTCAAAAATTTTATTTCAAAAAATGTTTCAAATTTTATTTCAAAGAATTTTGTCAAAATTTTATTCTACAGATAATTTTTTGTCAAATTTTATTTCAATAGAAAATTTTGTCAAAATTTTATTTCAATAAAAGTCAAATTATTTCCATATACAAGTTTTGTATTTTTCTAAATTTTGTCAAAATTTTATTTCATATGTTTATCAAAATGCAATATGTCAAATTTGTATATCACAAATTTTTGATTCATTCAAATAGTCAAATTTTATTTAAGTTTTCAAATTTTAATAGAAATTTTGTCAAACATATTTTGTCAAAATATTTTATTTGTCATATTCACAAATTTTAATTTGCAATCAATAGAAATTTTGTCAAAATATTTTCAAAATTTCAATTATTGAAAGAATTTGTGAATTCAAAAATTGAAATTTTAGATTGTCAATTATTCACAGAAAATTTGTCAAATTATTCAATAGAATTTTGTCATTATTCAAGAGAATTGAAAATTTATTTCAAAACGAAATTTGTCAAAATTTTATATCAATAGAAAATTTTTGCAAAGTTTTAATTTAATAGAAAATTTTGTCAAAATTTTATTTCTACAGAAAATTTTGTCAAAATTTTATTTCAATAGAGAATTTTGTCAAAATTTTATTTCAATAGAAAATTTTGTCAAAATTTTATTTCTACAGAAAATTTTATCAAGATTTTATTTGAATAGAAAATTATGTCAAAATTTTATTTCAACAGAAAATTTTGTCAAAATTTTTTTTTTCAACAGAAAATTTTGTCAAAATTTTATTTCTACAGAAAATTTTGTCAAAATTTTATTTCAATAGAAAATTTTGTCAAAATTTTATTCCAATAGAAAATTTTGTCAAAATTTTATTGCCATATACAATTTTGTCAAAATTTTATTTCCATATACAATTTTGTCAATTTTTTTTTCAATAGAAAAATTTGTCAAAATTTTATTTCCATATACAATTTTTGTCAAAATTTTATTTCTATAGAAAATTTTGTTAAAACTTTTATTTCAATAGAAAATTTTGTCAATATTTTTATTTCAATAGAAAATTTTGTCAAAAATTTTATTTTCTACAGAAAATTTTGTCAAATTTTATTTCATAAAAATTTTTGCAATTTTTTTCAATAGAAAATTTTTGCTTAAATTTTTTATTTCAATAGAAAATTATTGTCAAAATTTTTTTCAATAGAAAATTTTGTCAAAAATTTTATTTCAATAGAATAATTTGCAAATATTTTATAAATTGATCGGAGGGGAATATTTCACAAAATCTACCAAAAAACCAAGAATTCTACCTATTCTAAACAGTAAAAAAATTTGGTACAATTCTACCAACTTTGGCAGTCGTTCCCAGTTGGACTTTTTAACCCTCGGTAGAACGCATTTTCCATTTGAAATTTCTCAGGAAAAATTAAGCTAATGTCGGCCTCCTGAGGCTCCAGAAGTGAAATCTGGGGATCGATTTATATTGGGACTAAAATATGGCTCATTTGCAATACCATCTACAGTAATAACAGCTACTTGTGCTGGAAGTTAGAGTGATTTGAACGGACAGACATCGAGAATCTACTCACGACCCAGAATATACATATATACTAAATGGAGACTGAGACTAATATTTCGATGTGTCATAAACGGTATAAAATTCTATGATTTAGGATATAATACTGGTAATATTTTTTTTTGTCTTTGTCTCCTACAGATAGCATCTCTTAAGTAACACCACAGCTAATGAATTTTTTCTTTTGCCAATGAGTGATGATGGTTGGGTATTTAAATTGTTTTACCAGTCTGATTCTTGCCTATCATTTTTAGGTTTCTTTTGATTTTTTGTATTTTCCAAATCCTTATATATATATAAATGTGTTATCGAAATTCCAAGGCGTAATTAAAAACTCTTCTATAATAAAACGTAAAATAATTTTGCCGCCTATTGCTATTCCAATGAAAAGGCTTTTATCTTTTAATATATTCAAAGGAAATGCCATCTAAGCCGTTCATAGGAACAACATTTATATATCGAAAAAGAAGAAGGGTTGAGTTTTTTAAGCACTCAGCTTTAGAGATGTTATCAAAGAATTTAAAGGCGTCGAATAAACAATGGAGAAAAAAATGAAACATTACAAATCAAAGAAGATTTTTTTTTGTTATTGAAGTTCAAAGATAGAGATTCGCCTGAGCAAACACTCGAAAATAAAACTCTAGCAAAGGCTTCTTAGAAATAAGGAATTCAAGCGTAAATCATTATTTTTTATTAGAAAACAATGACATTTTCAAAAACCCCGATGCCAATTGGATAGACCGACCAACTCATCCTTGTCATCCAGTGTGCTATCATCAATGACTGTTAAGGCTTCTTATGGCATAGCCCTAGCCATTGCTATCGTCATCACCACCATAATCATTCATCCATTGAGATTCTATAATTTATGAAAGTTTTACTTTTGAGGGTTCCTTTCACGTTTTTTCAAAAACAAAAATAACGAGAAAACAAAAAAACTAGATTTCTTTGGATACTCTGTGAGCTTGCTCGGTTTTTTTTTGGGTAGCGGCCATTGTTGGGATGTGGTGATGTGCTATTCATTCCTTAGAATATGGATTCATTTCATCTCTTCAAGCGAAATATGCTGGCTTTTTTCCCATTTTTCAATTTAAACAAAAAGCCCTTGTGATAATATTTCATCTCTCGCTCTCACTCTCTGATAGAAGAGATTCACACATTCAGGCACACAAATCTAAACAGCTATAGTCAGTCCATGCTTATGAAAGGTTCTTTTGTGTATCAACAATAACAACAACAACAACAACAGCAACATTCATTCTATTTGGGTTGATGTTGCAGAAAAAAAAACTCTGTACATAACAGCGACAAGTATGGATGAATGGATGAATGAATGCTTGGTTAGGTTAGTTCGTTGGATGGATGGGTGATTCCTATGGCCGCCGCCGCCTCGTTCTTTAAAACAATGAACAAAAGAAAATGAAATGTGTTACAATTGTGAACAGTGATGTCATCTAAATCCCTGAAATTAAATGTCACCCAAAGGGGGAATGAGACAACAGAAATAAAACAAAACCAAAAAAGGTTGCACCACTAGATTTTGTATAGGCACAAACACATACATGCAAACACACTCATACAAATTTTAGTCACTCATATTATAGTCATCTACTCTCCTAAGGTTTGACAAACTGTGGAGTGTTCACTAAATCCACTTTTCATGTAGCCCAATTATGAAATGCGACACAAGAAAAAACTAACAACAGCTGACACGAAAATGGCATGGGGATGAGACTAAGTAGTATGGTAGATGGATGTATAGACAGACATTGCATGGCCCATAAATTACCACATGGGGTTTTTTCTTGTTGGGTGTGCTAATAGAGTTTCATGGTAATTGTGGATGCTGTCTCGCGTTGGTGTATTGAAGTAGAATTTTTTAATTTTGTGAATGCTATCCCCGCTTTTAGTTTCTATTAAATCTTGTCCAGAGGATTTGAGTAAGATGAATGTTTCTTACCGATTGTTCACATTCATTAACTTGAGCATTGTGTTTTTCTCTCCAGATTAATGATATTGTATTAGATTGTGGCATAAAATTGTCATTGAGTGACATAGTATTAGAGGATTCAACATGAACTCAGTGAAAAGAAAAAAAACCAATGAACTAAATGTGATATATAGTGCTCTTTGCCTATAACAACACATGACTGATCATACGTAAGGAGGATACTCTTTTTATTGGTTATTTTTTTATTCAGCTTCTTATATGTAAAGTTGTCTCTTTTGTCGCCGGAAAAATTAGATTCACCGGCTCTTCTTTTGTCGGGATTGATACCTTTGGTATATAATTCTATGGGAATATATGTGATGATGCCAATCAGCTGTTTCAACAATTTATCACATTGTCTTTATTTAATATAATGTTTGAATTGTTTGATAAGAAATCGCGAGAGAGGACTGAGACACGAGACACTCTACAAGCGACAAAAGAGTTATCATCCCATCTCATAATTCTTCCAGAGGTATTGACTAATGTAAATAGGAGCACAAGCATTCTATTCGAATTCTTTGTTTAATGCCATTCAAGTTAAGCATCCTATGTCCGCGAGTTAGCAAATCGGCATAGCCAAGAGGTTATTTTTTTTATTCTGTAAGGCAAAATATTCCTTTTAACAACCCAAAATAGATACCAAGAATGAAAGATTAGTGCATGACTGATTTCATGTTGTGTTTGTGCATTCGATTATGATAGATTGATACCAAGAACAATAGATGAACTATATGTGACCCCAAGAATTTTGGAGTATACCAAATATTTTGTACTCGGAGGGTACTGTATTTCGTGGTCATTAGATTTGCATTGATGTGAGCGTGCCTGAAGATTGTGTGTAAACTTCATTTTCTTCCCAGAAGTTTGTCGCATGGTAGATGGAATTGATAAGTTATCTGGCTGAGGATTTGGTGGTCATCTTCTCT
>PGFW01052147.1:0-10718 GCA_003123925.1 Haematobia irritans | reverse complement strand
CACAGATAGATGGCGCTGTATTTTATTTTTGAAATGAATAGTAAGGGCTTGATGTTTAACCGTATGTGGCGTTTTTTTATATATCTCATTGAAACTATGGAGTAAGTGGTAACGGCAATTATTCACGACATGTATTCGAATTGAGGGATGTTGGTTATCCATCCGTCTGTCTGTTTACTTAGAAAATATGACTCTTGACTAAAATCAACGATAGAGTCCAGGTTATGAGTGATATTTTATCTATTTTTTTTTTTCAAATTTGTGAACCCGTTGCCCGGAGCGCGGTAGTGTGGGGATTCTTGGCCGGATAAACCTATGACACTACATGAATTTTCATGGTTGGTAGTGGAGCCATCGTGGTGCATATGTTAGCATGCCCGCCTTGCATACACAAAGTCGTGGGTTCGATTCCTGCTTGACCGAACACAAAAATTTTTCAGCGGTGGATTATCCCACCTCAGTAATGCTGAGATGACGATTTTCACTGAGGTTTCTCTAAGTGGTTTCACTGAGGGTTTCAAAGCCTTTCTAAGTGTTTCACTGCCATGTGGAACGTGTTCGGACTCGGATAAAAAGGAATCCTTGTCATTGAGCTTAACATGGATCGGGCAGCACTCAGTGATAAGAAGAAAGTTCCACATATGGTGCACCACAATGGACTGATAGTCTAAGTGAGCCTGATACATCGGGCTGTCCAACTGTATCTAACCTAACTATGGTGGGTAGTGCTTGATCGTAAACTGCATAACCAAACAGAGAACAGAGAAGAAATATTATTTTGACGATGACCAGGAACATGTTTTCTCCAACATGTTATAGAACATAGCAGGACCAAAAGAATCGTAAGTTGTAACACTGGTATCGAATTAGGAGCTGAAATGTGCTACGGGACACGGACGTACTTGATTTAAACTTAGAGAGCTCTCTTTGTCAATTGGGACGAAGAAGTAGAAGGACGAGGTTGTTGGTTCGAGAGAATTGCTGATTTTTGTTGTTTATTCACATTCGCGGAACCTTTTCGCAATTGTTACAATTCGATGTCATGTGGGATTTCCCAAGGCTATTGGAATACACCCGATGTAAAGCTACGGTGAGCAATCATCGCAACCATGTTTTTTTTCTCGAAAATTATGTATCTG
Organism: Haematobia irritans; assembly: GCA_003123925.1. Taxonomy (NCBI): domain Eukaryota; kingdom Metazoa; phylum Arthropoda; class Insecta; order Diptera; family Muscidae; genus Haematobia; species Haematobia irritans. The sequence continues at coordinate 9,579 of PGFW01052147.1, read as the reverse complement.
ATTTGGTTTTCCGAGAAAATAATATTTTTCAACAAAAATGTTCCATGTTCAGTGTCCAAAAATAACATTTTGCTCTTAAAACATGTTTGTGGGTCGACTAGTTGGAGACCTTTAAAATGTCTCTGATGAGTCCTGGTGCTGACCCCGGTACAGGTCAAATTCGTTACGTGTGCCGAAAAAATTGATTTAATCTCCACCTTGCAATCAGTTGACAAAACGTGTTATGATGACACAACATGATGACACAACATCATCGCCCAAAACTTACGGCTTCGGCTGTACGGGAATGGAACGTTCATGCAGCACGAGCAAGAGAACGATAGTAGGTCCAAATGTAATCGAAAGTTGTAACACTAGCATCGAACTAGTTGTGGAAACCGTATCTATGCAACGGGGCACGGACGGACTTGATTTAAAGACTTTCTTAGTCGATTGGGACGAAGAAGTTCGAGAAAGTTCAGATTTTTGTGGCCATCTCACATTCGCGGCATCTTTCGCGATTATTACAAATCGATCTCATATGGGGATTTCGGCTGCATAGCACAAAATATACGAATGAACCCAGTCGAGTCCATATTTTTTGAGGTAGGGTTATCCCCGTCTGGATACTGGATAGCTAGTATAGGCTCGCCAAGAACCGGCGCACAGAGGTTCCAAATCGCCTTTCTCTAATACCCCATGGTGAAATTCTAAGTCGATCTAAGCATGTCCTTCCGTCCGTCCGTCCGTCCGAAACAAGCTATCGACTTGAAAACTTGGCACAAGTATTGTTATTGACGTAGGTCGGATGGTATGGGCCATATCGGTTCACTTTTACATAGTAGCCCCCATATAAACGGACCCCCAGATTTGGCTTGCGGAGCCTCTAAGCGAAGCATATTTCATCCGATATGGCTAAAATTTGTACATTGTTGAGTTTTCTATATTGGTCCCTTAAATCCATGCAATTAAATTTGTGTCTACTATCGGTCCATGATAATTATTATGTATGCCTCCCAATTATAAACCGATTCGCTCAAGATTCTGCTTGCTGGAGCCTAATGAGAAGCAAATCCATCCGATGCTGCTGAAATTTGGTTACATGTGTTAGCAATATGGTCTTAACAAACATCCAAAATTGGTTCACATGCGGTCCATAATGTATATATAGGCCCACCATATAAACCGTCGCCCAGATTTGACATTCCGGTACCTCATGTGATGAGCAAAAATTCATCTCGATTCGTTTGAAACTTTGGTAACGTGGTGTTTATAATTAGGTCTTGACAACCTGCATGGATATTTGGTCATATCGGTCTAGTACGGTTTTACATATATGCCGATTCCCCAAAAATTAATCTACAAAATTTTATTTACTAGAGAGAAAACTTTACTTTGTTCAAAATGTTATTATATAGAAAATTTTTGTCAAAATTTATATTCATAAAAAATTTTTGTCAAAATTTATTATCTAAGAAAAATTTTTGTCAATATTTTATTCCTATATAAGAATTTTGTCAAATTTTATTTCTATAAAAAATTTGTCAAAATTTTATTTCTATAAAAATTTTGTCAAAATTTTATTCTATAGAAATTTTGTCAAATTTATTTCTATAAAAAATTTTGAAAGATTTTATTTTATAGAAAATTTTGTCAAATTTTATTTCTATAAAAAATTTTGTCAAAATTTTTATTCTATAGAAAATTTTGTCAAAATTTTATTTCCTAAAAAAATTTTGTCAAAATTTATTTACTATAGAAAATTTTGTCAAAGATTTTATTTCTATAAAAAAATTTGTCAAAATTTTATTATTATATGAAAATTTTGTCAAAATTTATTACTATAGAAGAATTTTTCAAGATTTTATTCTATAGAAATTTTGTCAAAATTTTATTAGTTATAGAAAATTTGTAGAAATTTATTATGTACAAAATTTTATTTCTATAAAAAATTTGTCAAAATTTATCGTCTATTATTACATATAGAATTCTCAAGATTTATTACTAAGAAAATTTTGTCAAAATTTTATTTCTATAAAAAAATTTATTGTCAAAATTTATTACTATAGAAATTCTTGTCAATTATTTTATTTCTAATAGAAATTTTTGTCTAATTTTTTTATTTCTAATATGAAAATTTGTCAAAATTTTATTTCTATAAAAAATTTTGTCAAAATTTTATTTCTATAGAAAATTTTGTCAAAATTTTATTTCTATAGAAAATTTTGTCAAAATTTTATTATTATAGAAAATTTTGTCAAAATTTTATTTCTATACAAAAATTTTGTCAAAATTTTTAATAATATATTAAAATTTTGTCAAAATTTTATTTCTATAGAAAATTTTGTCAAAATTTTATTACTATAGAAAATTTTGTCAAAATTTTATTTCTATAAAAAATTTTGTCAAAATTTTATTATTATAGAAAATTTTGTCAAAATTTTTAATTACTGATGATGAAGATTTTTGTCAGATTTTATTTTCTATAGAGAATTTTGTCAATAATTTATTACTAATAGAACATTTTGTCAAAATTTTATTACTCATAGTTTAAGAGCGTGTTTGCGCGAGTTTAACTGAATTTTCACTCAAAACACTCACGCACATATCACGAAAAGCAAAAATGTTTTATTAAACGCACGCTCACGCACGAATACTGTGGATAGCCTAATCCCACTCACGCACCATTCACAGAAATGAAAACTAGTATCACGCACGCTCACCGCACATGAAAATTTGTTAAAGGCTCACGCTTCACTGCAAGCGGCACTTCACGATAAATTCACGAAGTCCTCACGACATTTTTCCAAACGGAAATCAACAAGTAACAAAATTCAAAAATAAAATATAGTTTCAGTAGAGCTAAACTAATTTCAGTTAACATACGAGTGTGCAATAAAATCTTAAATTTTGTTCGTGAGCGTCGATATTTTGAAGAAATTTGATTCACAGCACATTCAGCGACACCTACTGTAAGTCTCACGTCACAACTCACGCACAGACATTATTTGTTTTAGTCCCATCACGCACATTTCACGAGGTTGACTTTTGGCAATTTTGTTCACGAGCTCACGTGATTTCAGGCTGTGTCACGAGAAATTTTTGTGTCACGCGCACACCCTACTACACGCTCATAAAAAATCGCTTCTGTAATATCGATAACTCCTAATCATAGTGTTTGCTCAAGCATATACATTTTTGGGTCATTGCCCAAACATTTATATGTTTTGATCTCTTCCAATAGATATATGTTTAGTCAAAGCATATTAGTACTAAACAATATATGTTGGATATCCAAGTCCAAAAATTGTAGTTTAAAAATAAGGTTGTTCCCTTCCAAAAAACAATATGTATTAAGACAAAAAAGAGCATTTTTGCACCCAAAAATAATAATTATATGCTTAAAAAACTTCTCCGCAAAACATATTGTGCTACCAAATATATTTATTTATTTATGATATTTACAATCATAATGAAATTTTAAACAAGGTATATAGGTTAACAATAGTTTTCGGACCTGAATGCCCCAAAATTGTCTGCATTGTATATCCCGTCATCTCTCACTCACGAGATTTTTTAGTTCTTAGCACCTTTTTTCTGTAATACACAATTGAAGAAAATTATTTCAATTTTAATATTTTTTTAATTTATTTCCTTGCGGACGGGGATCGTGCGAACAGCGACCACACAGTTAGGACTCAAAAGAAAACGTCAATTGCCCAAAGAAAAATAAAAATTGTTAATTTGTAACAGCACAACCATCGAACATTATTCCAATTCCTCCGTTAAATAGCCTCCAAGGCTACTAAACACAATATATGTTTATATGGCTATTTCTTAAATTAATTATATGTTTGCATCCAAGATATTATATACAAACATTTTATCCCAAATAATATGGTCTTAGCATATTAACATATATGTCCAAACATGTATGCTAGTTATGAACTTTATATGCCTTGCATCAAAAATATTGTGTTTTAATAATTTTGTGTTTCCAACATTATTAATTGTTTATAGCCAAACATATGAAAAACAGTCTTTTTCATCCGTAGTAGTTTTAGTTCAATTGACAAGGTACATCTTTATTTTAGCCGAGTCCGAACGCCATGGTGAACATTGCGATGAAAGCACTAGGAAGAGCTTTGCACCACTCAAGATAGTAAACCCAGCATTTACTGAGAGGGATAATCCACCGCTGCGGAACTTTTTGGTGTTCGATTGTAAGACTGGAATATCATCCATGATCCACTTATATTTTTACATACTTTCCACCCTAATCGACAAAGCCTGTGTAAAATTCATTGTGTCTGGGCCAAAATTTGCTCTGATTCTGGATCAAAAAGAACAATTTACATTGGGCTATTTTTTGCTAACGCTTTAACTTGCTGGTGTAGTTCTCTCAACGTTGTGTTAGACATAGGGGACGCATCCTCATAAATCGGGGATTTAAGGGAATTGCATTATAAGAACTCACCAATGAGTTTTTTTATTTTGAAATATTTTTACTTTGAGACAGTTTTTTGCTCTCTTACTAAGAAGAAAGGCCTCGTGGTTGTGTTACTGCCAAAAAGGCAGATAAAGGAAAAAATGAAAAAAAGTAGCCCCAATCTGGTATTTTACATTTTCAGTAACGCATTATCGTTATTGATTCTTTGCTTTCGATTTTCATATATTTTCTCTCTTTCTCTCTTCAATCTCTCTCTCTCTCTCTTAGTATTCCAAATATACTTTTTTAGTTAGAAAAAATGAATATTTTGTTTGCATTAAACATGGTTTAATATATATTAAACTTTCTATGCTGTTTACCTTGTTTGAAATTTGGTATTTAACTTAATTTTAAGAAAAATGTCCTTACATTCTAATTAAAATACTAAATATCTATTTTATTTTTTTATTGCAGTAAATTTATAACTTTAAAGATTAAGATTTGTTTAAGGGTAAAGAAATCCGTATATAAGAAAATTCTCTAATTATAATAAACTTCAATGAATAATTAAACACAATGTCTCTAGTTTGTTTGGAAAATCAATCGATACACTTTGTAAGACTTTTGAAAATGTAGTTCGATATCCAAAACCATAAGCGCAAATTGACACCATGAAGTTAAGGAATAACTAACCAGCGTTCCTTGATTAAAGAGAGAAGTGACCACGACTCAAATGTAATCTTTACATTAATTCATCTTGTTGTTATTCTAACACCCGGAAAATACACACAAGAAAAAAAATAATGAATTTGTGCATAAATTTGTTACAGTTCGAAATGTAATGAATTTTTTCCTTAAAAACTATATGAACTTTACATAATAATTCTATTTAAACATTTAACAATCATAATAAATTAATGACAGTAAATAGGGATTGGTTAACTAGCCAGAGAAAAAATTTTCGACCTAAAATAATAGTATTTTTTGCAAATAATTAAATTTAAGTTTTTTTATGTGTATGGACTCCTTTTCATATAAAGATCGTGAAAACCTTAACTTTTATTATATCAGAAAATATTTTTTTTCTCATTCGCGAGAGAAGAGCCCACCCACTATTGTTTGCCTCGATATGTATATAAATACAAATAATACCTGAGAACAATATAAATCTAATATTGAAAACGATTGTGCAACTAAGGTTAGGAGAAATTTTTAAAATAAATTCATAATCGTTGATTTTAAATATTTTTTATTAAATTTTTTCAATTATATTTAGGAGACGCAATCTTTGAATATTTGTGACATTTCCAATATTGAATGCCCTTGGGAATAACTAAATTCTCAAAATAAGTCTTAAGCCCATGTTTAAATCAATATTAATTTTTTTTTAGATTTAACGATAATTGCCTTTTTTGAATTTCATTGTGGACAATTTTGTGAAATACTATTCCATAAATTAAACGAATTATGTTTTGGGACGTGTAATGCATTTGTATGTGTTTTTCTGAATCTTATGCAATATCCAATTCAGAGAAATATGAATCTGTATAGAATCCTATTAATTCAGATTTCTGTTTGTTTCCTAGATAAAGTTTTGCTGCAAGCTCATGTTACTGACAATTGTTTTGTCAGTTTTTTGTGTGTGTGTCTATGTGTCGATATTTCCCCCCAACAGCGGTTAAACTACCTGTTCGAATTCAAATAAATCCCAGGCAAAATAAAATACGCTTCAATTTTGATGAACGTAATGTAGAAAATAGTCCAAGGGAATTTTAAGATACTGGACAGGAAAAAGAAAAACGATACATAGTATGACAAGGGGGAGAAAAATAGAAAATTATCAATGTTGTTATTCAATGACCTTTATTTTAAAGACGTTTTCTTACTTGAAACATAGCATAGGTTTTATAACTTGAAGAAGTAGGTCCGAAAAATTGAAAATTCAAAGATTGTCGTTAGGTTAGGTTAGGTATAGTGGCAGCCCCGATATTTCAAGCTCACTTAGACCAATTCAGTCTCATTGTGCATTGACCACAGTGGTGAAACTTTCTCTTATTACAGGGTGCTGCCGATTTTTTTTTTTAGCGGGGAAGATATTGTGTGGCATACAATATCCGAATACCATAAAATTCGCTTTAAAAACATTTCCATCTTTTGTGTTTATTTCAAATGTTATTTGTTATACCCACCACCACGGAATGGTGACGGGGTATAATAAGTTTGTCATTCCGTTTGTAAAAACATCGAAATATGCACAATTTCCGACTATATTAAAGTATATATATCATGATAGGGAGAAATTCTAAGACGATATAAGCGATGTTCCGTCTGTCTCAACACAAAAATAATAAATTTTCCTGATTCAATCAACGAAAATTAAAGTTGATCCAAATTAATTTTTTAATTGAAATGTCTTCAATCACAGAAAATGATAGTATCAATTAAAAAATTAATTGACAGTCAATTAAAAAAATGTAATTGATCGCAAATTAAAAAATTAATTGATACGATTAATTTTGTGTGATGATTTTTGTTTCAAATAAAAATTTTGTGAATCAATATCAAATTTAATTGAATATTTTTAAAATACTTCATTAAGATTTTAATTGGAAAAGTTTCGTTGAAATTTTTTTCGTGGTGTGTCTGTTTAATCACGCTACAAGCCTTCAAATTACGGCACTATCGTCCTAAAAATTTGGGCACAAAGATCCGGTCAATTTGTTTGCAGGCAGGTCAATTCGAAGATGGGCTATATAGTGCCATATAAACCGAACCTCTCGATTTGGGGTCTTGGGCTTATTTAAAAACTGTAGTTTTTTAAATCCAATTTGCCTGAAAATTGAAATTCTAGAGTATTTTAGACCAAATCAAAAAAGTGTACCGAATATGGTGCCTATCGGTTCCATTGTGTGGTATAGCCCCCAATATGGACGCGATTTAAACCGATTTTGCGCTTCTTGGCGTCCATAAAGTGAGTATTTCTATGGACCAATAAAGAGGATGTGCCGAAATGGGGTGTAAATGCGGTCCATGTTTTGATTATAGCCCCCATATAGACCCGATCTAGACCGATTTTACTTCTTGGGGCTTCTAGAATCTTGTGGTTATATAATTCAACTTTACCTGAAACTCCTAGAACCCTAAAGACGTGTGCTGAATAATGGTGAGTACCGGGGTCCCATGTTTATGATATAGCCCCATATAGAACGCTGATCCTCCCAAATTTTATGTTATTGGTCTTCTAGAATCCGTAATTTTGAACCCAATTGTCTCAAATCGAAAAATTTAGAGGTATTCGAAGGACGGCATAAGGAGGTTGTACCGGAATATGGTGAGTATCGGTCCATGTTTTGATCAGGCCACCATTATAGACTGCGATCTCACCGATTTTATTTCTTGTCTTCTAGAATCGGTATTTTTACGACACAATTTGCCTCAAATCGGAAATCTAGAGGTATTCTAAGACCATAGGAGTGTTTCAAAAAAAATGGTTAGTACCGGTACAATGTTTTTGAACTAATAAAGCCCCCCCCTATAGACCGAATCTCTCGGACTTTACTTTCGTTGGCCTTTTTAGAATCCGTAGTTTTTACCAATTTGAAATTCTAGAAGGTATTCTATGAAAATAAGAGATGCTCGAAAACGGGGTGTAGTCGTCCATGTTTTGATATAGCCACCCATATAGGACCCGATCTCAGATTTATTCTTGGGCTTCTAGAATTCGTAAGTTTTTATCCAATTTGCTGAAAATTGGTAATGCTAAGAGGTATTCTAAGGAAAATAAAGAGATGACGAAAATATTGTTATCGGACCTGTTTTCGATTATAGCCCCCATGTTAAGCCTGATACATCGGGCTGTCACTATACCTAACCTAATATATGGTGAGTAGTGCTTGATCGTAAACACCCAGAGAAGAAATATTATTTTTGGACGATGACCAGGAACATGTTTTCTCGCAACCATGTTATAGAACTATAGCAGGACCAAAAGTAATCGTAAGTTGTAACACTTGTATCGAATTAGGAGCTGAAATGTGCTACGGGACACGGACGTACTTGATTTAAACTTAGAGACTCTCTTGGTCAATTGGGACGAAGAAAGACAGTAGAAGGACGACGTGTTGTCTGGTTCGAGGAAATGCTGATTTTTTGTCTGTATTTCACAGTGTTGCGCGGCAACCTTTCGCAGATGTTTAACAATTCGATGTCATGGTGGGATTTCTCTGAACGGCTATTGAAATACACCCGCGAGTGTATAACTTAGGCGGTGCAGGCAATCACCAGTCGCAACCCATGTTTTTTTCTCAGAAATGGTGCATGTAGCTCTTGATTGGTTTCGAGGAAAATGAATCGATTTTTCAACAAAAATGCGTTCCATGTTCAGTGTCCAACGAAAGTAACATTTTGCTCGTTGAAAACATTTTTTGGGTGGACAGTTGGAGACCTTTAAAATGTCTCTGATGATTCCTGGTGCTGACCCCGGTACAGGTCAAATTCGTTACGTGGTCCGGAGACGAATTGATCCTAATCGTCAGCCTGGTGGGCGACAGTCCGTTGACAAAACGCTGTTTATGATGACCAACATTGATGACAGCAAAGCATTCATCGCCCAAAACTTACGCTCTCGGCTGTACGGGAATGGGAGACGTTCATAAGCCGCACGAGCAAGAGAGACGGATAGTAGGTCCCAGAACGTGGTAATCGAGATGGTGGTGGCGAGTAAACAGCATCGAGACTAGTTGTGGAGGGCCCGTACTCTATGACGGGGAGGGACGACTTGCCGATTTAAAGACGTGTTGCCGTTGACGGTCCGGATGGTGGGACGGAAGAGGGTGGGAGAAATTCAGGATCTGTTGTGGGTCGGCGCCATGTGCAGCCGGTGTCCGGCGATCGTTGTCGCCTAGGTTAGGTGGACGAGGAGATGGCGACGCGGATTTGGGCGCGGGCTGCATAGCACGAAAAGATGATGACAGATTGCAGACCGGCGGCGCAGTCGGTCCGAATACTTTTTTGAGCGGGTAGGGTCTATCCGCGCTGGGATGCGTGGAGTGGGTACGCCTAAGCTATCAGCTCGAAGAACCGGCGCGCAGCCCGGTTCCGGAGAATCCGTGTGTCGTGCGTGGGGAGGAGGTACCCCATGGTGAAATTCGTAACAGTCGATCTAAGCATGT
>PGFW01052138.1:2111-12510 GCA_003123925.1 Haematobia irritans | reverse complement strand
CATTCGAAGAAGTCAATTTTTCTATTTCTGAAAGTTCGTTTCGTTTGTACGAGAATACATTTATTTATTAGTATTTTCAAAATTTTGTTCTGAGAATTCATTTAAATTTTAAATCGTTTGGAATATGACTATCGCATGAGACAATATTTGTACCCAAATTCATAAAAATTAAACTGCATTATGGGAAAATTAGGTAACTTGAGAGAAAAATTATTTAATTCTATTTTTTGAGAAATATAAACTTTATTCTTCATGTGCAAAGTCCTTTAAACATGTGTTAACGACAATTTAAATTTCCAAACGCAGATTTGACTTTAGTAAAAAACGTCTTTAAAATAAAGTGTTTTTAACGCTTTTTAGATCTTTAGTCAAGATGCGAAAGGACAACAAATTTGAAGACAATTTCATTATTTGTAATTTTTGTTTTTCAGAATTCTTAAAGCCATATTGACCTTAGTCACTCAAATTTTTCTTTGATGTCAAGCATTTTAAATAAAAATTGATAGTTAAAGAAATTTTTTGAATAAATATTGTGTAAGTTGGGCGTGTGGAAAAAGAGATTAGTTTGCTATAATCTTAACACACTATTAGGTTAATAATTTTTACACGCACAATTATTTTTAAAAAACAGAGACTTTCGTGTGTTCTAGATTTGTAGCACTAAAAGAAACGATTATTTTTTACATAACTATTGACTCCGAATTGAAGTTTTAATTGATTGTATATCCATTTAGTTATTCTTGAACCGGAGTATTCATGCTTTCATTGAAATTTTGGTATAGAGGGAGTCTGCTTCGACGCGTATCAAGCGTTGGTTTTGGCGATGTTGAAAGAAAATCTGAAGGAACCCTCAAAAAAAGTGAACCCACAGGAGAGTGGGAAATGTTTTACAATAAAATTTAAACATTTCTCTAAAACCAACCTACTTTGTTAGTTTTAAGAAATTTTTAAATTTAAAACTAAAAAAACAAATTGGAGTTATAAAGTTGCAAAAGCTGTCGTTGTCGCCATAAGCTAAGTTCATAGAGCGGCATATTTGGTAAAATTTACAAAAACTGTCCCGGTTTTAAATACTATCAACTTAATGTACACATAACTTTCTCATATTGGGTAATTCTAACTAAACACAAAAATTCCGCATGTATTAAAATAAAGTTAAGAAATTATCATTAGTGGCCCATGAGATTTTCACATTGTCACGCGCTTTTCAAAAAGTATGCGCCGCATTTTAATGTCATCTTCGGCAAGAATGGGCGCAAAATGTCCAGTTCTATTCTGAAATACATCTTTCCCATTTATATATGTACATTCTAATTTTCACTATGTGGACCATCGTAAATAATATAATACGACCATGATCAAATAAAAGATATCGTTCAAAAATGTATCTACAACCAAGCAAAAAAAAGCGTCGCCAAAAAAGTGAGTGAATGAATGTTTCCTTTTGATGCCCGGAAGTGGTGCAAATTGACGCAGAAGGCGATGATTTAAGCAATGGCTTGTCATAGGAACGGATGTCCACCATTTCAGGCATGGTTGTTAAGCGAGGCCAATATAACTTAGCAAGCAAATGTTACCCAAATTTCAACTGACTCGAATGAAATTTTGGCTCCTCCGAAGAGGCTCCAAAACGCAATTTTCGGGATCGGTTTAATATGGGGTATATTATGATTATAGACCTGAATTATGGACGGCCACTTTTGGCATGGTTTGTTAAATATCATATACTACCACCCGCGTACCAAAGTTTCAACCGATCGGATGAAAAATTTGCTTCCTCGTTAAGAGGCTCCAGCCAAGCCCAAATCTTAAAGGGATCGTTTATATTGGGGCTATATATAAATATGGATCTGATATGAGAAGCGCAATTCCAGGCAAATGTTGTTGGATACTAACAGTACACGTACCCAAATTTCAACGCGATATCGGATGAAAATTTTGCTCTTCCCAAGGGCTAACGGAGGTCAAAATGCTGGGGATACGGTTTATATGGGGGCTATATATAGACTAAATGGAGCCTGCGAATTTCTAAGCGGCTGAAATTTTTGCATGGGTGTTTTGAGGCCAATATATTAACACCACGTACCTAAAATTTCAACTGAATCCGACTTAAATTTTCGGTCTTCCCAAGGAGCTCCGAAAGATCAAATCTGGTGATCGACTTTATGTGGGGCTATATATAATTATGCCAGCCGCGATGTGGACGCAATTTTTTGGCAGGTGCATTAGAAGGCCCAATATACATTAACGACCAATGTACCATTTCAGCCGGAACGGGATTAATATTTGCTTTCTCTTAGAGGCTGCCGCCAAAGCCAAATCGGGGGATGCGGTTTTATAAAAAATGGGGGGGGCTATATATATTAATGGACCGGAATGGTGAGACCAATTTTTGGCATGGTTGTTAAAGCCAGATTATACTAACACCACTGTAACCAAATTTCAGCCCCTGGATTGGATGAAATTTGCTTCTCTTAAGAGGCTCGAAAGCCAAATCGGAGATCGGTTTATATGGGGGCTATAAGTAGATTAATGGGGACAGATGTGGACCAAAATTTTTGGCCATGGTTGTTGATGAGCGGGCATATACGCAACACCCATGTATCCAATTTCAGCCGGCAGTCGGATTGAAATTTTTGCTTGCCTCTTTAGAGGGTCTGGCAAGCCAAATTTGGGGGGTCCGTTATATGGGGGCCCGATATGGCCCCATTTTGCAAATACCATCCGACCTAATGCATCAAATAACAGACTACTTGTGCAAAGTTTCAAAGTCGATAGCCTTGTTTCGTTCGGTAAGTTAGCGTGATTGTCAACAGACCGGAACGGACGACGGACATGCTCAGATTCGACCTGCAGAATTCAACCACGACCCAGAGATATATATACCTTCTATGGGTCTTAGAGGCAATATTTTCGATGAAGTTACAAAGCGGAATGACAAAGTTAATATACGCACATCCTAATGGGAAGGGTATAAAAACAGTTTGAGCTAAGGATTATTTTAAGGATTTAGCAATTGGATCATTGGATTGTTTCGTTGGAAATAAGAAAACCTTTTTTGGTTTGGATATTTGGTTTTTGGCATTGGAATTCTAGCACTGTCAAAAAAAAATTACTTGATTCAGTTTGATTTTGTTTTGGTATCTGATTCCCAGGAAATGTAGGTTATTTATAAATGAATTTTTACGACCCTGAATCTGGTTTGTTTGGCTCTAAAATTTAGGAAATACAGATCTCATTTAGCAAAATTTTGATTCTCTTTTCAATCACTTCTTAAAGGTGTGAGGGATTACAGTGTTATTGGGATAGTGAAATTAAGAAATTTTGTGATATTTTGAACAAATAATAATCTTTTTTAATTTTTATGATTTTGAAATGCCAAATTATAACCTTTGTCCTCGAAAATTTTGTGATCAAATATTTTCACAAAATTCGAAATAGTTCTACAAAAGGATTAGCAATTTTTTTTCGGCTAAATTTAAATAATTTGTATCATTTTATTAGATTCTTAATCTGTAGCCCATTAAAAATATGAAGACGATAAGTTATAAAGAAATTGACATTAAATTAAGCTTCATGTGCAGTTAAATAATAAAGAACCAATCGTTGGGATGAGGAATGAGATTGGCTGAGCGCAGCATTTCCTTTGGGTGCATGGCCACAGGAATATACCGGGGAACTGGCGAAGCAAGATGAGCTGCAGGCTAGGTTTACACTATTCCAGGGAACCTAGAATCTGTTGGTGTGGCCTCTGCTCTCTTACTGCGTGACGAAAGGCTGTCATGATGGCATATATGGTTCGAAATAGGAGAATTGTAAGGGTTTGTAAACGAAACACCAAAGCAAATATGGCCCCATTTATAAACTTAAAGCCGCACACTAAGATAATGCTAGTGTTCTAGCGAGACCGCCCAGATATCACTCCTGGATAGCTGCTATATACGGGTACGGCTACCTGATAGGCGATTTTGGCAAAGAACTAATTGGTGCGAAGTATAATGACTAATTGTATGAGCTGTTCATGATGCGGAAGGAAAAGGAATCGATAAAACACCCTCTTGTGTGAGTGTCGCTGCATTTTGTGTAAGGCGTAAGCAAATGTTTAGGGGGCAAGTATAGCTTCAAGATTACTAGCGGACCTGGAAAACATTAAGCTTAAGCAGTCTGCTAATGTTTTTTGAACAATCTGGTATGGTTTCAAACAGAAGAAAATAATGCGAAGACTAGGTTCACGCGGTTTAAAACTAGAACAGTGGCCCCATATGTAATAGGTACTTTTAGTTAATGTGGTATCACAGTTTGACTGATAGTCTAAGTGAGGTCCTGAATCTTAATCGGGCTGCCACTTTAACGCTACCTAAAGCCTATCGGTTGGGAGAGCATTGTTTGATAGTTCTTTTCAGAATTGTGCCCAGTTGAGACAGAAGTTCCAAATTTTTTTGCTGGGAAGGCCAATACTCAAAATTTTGATGCGCAAAAATAATAACATGAGCGACTGACTTTACCTTTTTTTTAGTTGAATATTTTATAAATAAAATTTCTAATTTTCTTATTTTTGGTGATCTTTTATATTCTTGAAATCGTGCATAATTGGCGCAGTAAAGCCGATAGACATTTCAACATGGGTTTTGTCCATAGGGCGAGATGCCCTACCTCCCTAAACTGATTTGCGATCACTTCTTACAGCCTGTAACCGAATTTAGAGTTTTGATGAGAAGTAAATTGAAACTCGTGATACGTTGGCCAAAATAAATAATCTTTTATCTAAGTTTTTATGATTGTGATCTCGTTTTGTTGACCTCAACTACTTTGAAAAATTCCTAATTTCCTTACACTGAAAAAAAAAAATTTGTCGTGAGGCCAAACATTTCATCGTCCCTTAAATACCAATGCAATTTTTTCTTAGCAATAGAAGACAGCAACATTCTCTAATATAAGAGAGTTTTTTCCCTTGTCCTAAACACGTCGATAACTTTTTCAGTGAAGTCGTGTTGCCCTTATAATAATAATGAACTTTGACTTAAAAATGCGGTAATCACTAAACATGAGATAGAAATTTTTCTTGGCTGAGGTCAACTATGACTTTTCAATAATAAGAAAATTGCCTATAAAATTAAATGAAATTGTCTTTAATATTTGTTGTTTTTATTATCGCATTTGGCTACAAATGCTATATAATAACCTTCAAAATTAGTAACATATGTTTTTCAACACTTTATTATTATTAAAACGTTTTTTACTTTGAAATATAGGCAATCAATTTCTAATGGAAATCGAATCTATTATAAAATAAAGTTGTGTTACTTTTTTAAGGACTTTGATTAAAGCATATGTAAGAAAAAAGCGAAAACGAATTAGAAATTTGCTTCCTAGAATCCTAGTCAACAAAAACCTAAATTAAAAGAGAATTGTTTTAAAAGTATACTTACTCACTGAATTTGCCGCTTCTTTGGCTCGGAATAATACCAAAATTGTTAATAAAGCAAATCTTTGGAAGCCTCTAGCCAAAAATCGGCTGTATTTAATAAGACTTTAGTGTAAATATATTTACGTAATTTGTTTTCGGCTCGAAAAATTCCTATTTGTTAAATCTGGAACGTGCAGCTTTTTTGTATAGCTGAATTTAATATTCGTCAAATTACCTTCTGCCTATTACTCACTGATTTTTAACGTATTTGGAAATAAAAACAGTGCTTCCTAAAAATATGTAAAAAATGAGTTATATAAAACTTAAGTGATAAATAACTTTCCTGTGAGCATTAAAAATAATGGAATTAAATAAAGACATTTCTTGTCAGAAGTCGCATTTTAAAGTGTGACGCTGTTGAACAACTTCAAAAATTTTTTCCCTAGCTGGATATTACTAATGTTCTATTAGAGACCCATGCCTCAGAAAATTTAATAAAAATTAAAATTTGAGTGACTGGAATAAATACCACGAAGATAACACTTCATTCATTTTATTTTCCCATTTAGTGAATACTCAAAGTGGAAAATAAGTTATGCGTTAGTTTGCAAAAATGCCTATTTATAGAGGAAATTGTAAAAATTCAATTTTTCGCGCAACTTAAAATTGAACATTAATAAAAAATTGTCTTATTGGCATTGGTGTATTGCCACAGATGCGTGCAATGATGTGATAATAACTTTATATTTAAAATGTAGGAAAAAATAATGTTTACAACTGGTTCTGATAGTAATGATATATTTTAATATAAAATGTTAAACTATCACAAAATGACAAATCCACATGTTGAGTACACACACTAATAGGTATGGCAAGCATCAGGCCCGATGGACATGAAGGACACACCATGCAAATGTGTTAAATTTATTGGTCAATCTTAACAACTTGCAATAATGGATGCTAACGCCTCTAAAAGGCAATAATAAAAGTAAATTATTATACAATTATGAATAGTTCATGACGCTTGTCATAAAATTAATAATGTGGCATTTCCTCAAGTTTGTAATCTGAAGGATGAATGTGATTGTGAGGGATATTTTTTAGTGTCATTTTTAAATTGTATTTCATACACAGAAAAAAATTTAAACAAAATTTTTATTGAGACAATAAATTTTCAAAAAAAATTTTTAATTAGAAATCTAATTTGACAATTTTCTTTAGAAAATAAAATTCTTAACAAAAATTTTCTAATAGAAATAAAATTTTACAAAATTTTCTATAGAAATATAAAATTTTGACAAAATTTTTTTCTATAAATAAAATTTTGCCAAAAATTTTCTCTATAGAAATAAAATGTTTGGTAAGTTATTGTTCTGGCTCGAGTGGCAACCATGATTATGAACGCATATGACCAATTTTTGTGTGATTGGAAGGATCGTGCTATAATAAAAACTATAGACGATATCGACCAATTTTTGGTATGGTTGTTAGCGGCCACTATACTAACACCCACGTTCCATATTTAAACCTGGATCGGATGAATTTTTGCTCCTCCAAGAAGCTCCGGAGGTCAAATCTGGAGAACGGTTTTATATGGGGTCTATATATAAATTAATGACCGATGTGGACCAATTTTTCATGGTTGATAGAGACGCATATAAGCCCATACAATTTCAGCCGGATCGGATGAAATTTTGCTTGCTCTTTGAGGCCCCGCAAGCCAAATCTGGGGATCGGTTTATATGGGGGCATATACTTAATTTATGGACCGCTTGGACAATTATTTGCATTGTCATTGCCGTTTGTAACACAGCATATTGCTCTAAGACCCGCATAAAAAGTATATATAGTCTGGTCGCGGTGAAATTCTGGAGTCGATGCCATGAGGCATGTCCGTCCGTCCGTCTGTTGAAATCACGCTAGACTTTCGGAAGCGAAACATATCTATCGACTTGAAACTTGGCAACAAGTAGATGTTATTTGATGTAGGTCGGATGGTATTGAAAATGGGCCAATATCGTTCCACTTTTACGTATAGCCCCCATAGAAACGGACCCCCAGATATGGCTTGCAGAGCCCTCTAAAGAGAAGCATATTCATTCAATGGAGCTTCAAAGAGAAGCAAATTTCATCCGATCCTGCTGAAAAATTTGGTACATGGTGTTAGTATATGGTCTCTAGGTTAGGTTGGATTTAGGTTAGGTGGCAGCCCGTGTATGCAGGCATCACTTAGACTATTCCAAGTCCATTGTGATAACACAATGGTGAACTTTCTCTCTTATGCAATGGAATGCTGGCCCCAGATCCAATTTTAAGCTAATGACAAGGGACCGCTCCTTTTTATAGCCGAGTCGCGAAACGAGCGTTCTACAATTGCAGTGAAGAACGCGTACTTAAGAAGAAAGTTTTGAAAACCGCTCAGAAGATTTTTTGGTGCTCGTCGAAGCAGGAATCGAAACCCACGAACCTTGTGTATAGCAAAGGCGACAATGCTAAAGCGATTGCAACCACGGTGGCCCCATGCTCTCTAACATTTCCAATACAAAAATTGTTCACAATCACAAGCCCCCATATAAACCGATGCCCCAGATTGGCTTGCGGAGCCTTCAAAGTGCAAGGGCAAATTTCATCGCGATCCTGCCGAAATTTGGTAACATGGCCGTTGGTATAAATGAATCACTAAACACCGCATGCAAAGAATTGTCGCACATGAATTTGGTACATGGTGTTGGTATAAGTCTGTCCTAACAGACCATGGCCAAAAGATTGGGTTTTACATTGGTCCATAATTAATATATAAAGCCCCATATAAATCAATCCCGCAGATTTGGCTTGCGGAATCCTTCATAAGAGAAGCAAGTTTTTTGTTTTTTTTTTTTTAATTTTTTATTCTATTATTTATTTCAGCCGATCCGGCCTGAAATTTGATGGTAATAAATTGGTCTTTAAACAAACCATTGCCAATTGGTCGCACATCATCGGTATCATAATTATATTTTAATAGCGCCCGCTATATAAATCAATCCGGCCAGATTTGGCTTTGCGATCCTCAAAGAGAAGCAAATTTCATACCGATCCGGCTGAAATTTGGTGGTATATGGTTCTTTAAGCACGCATGCAAAAATTGTCCAGCATCCAAGAAAAAATTGGTCCGATCCGCTCAGATTTGGCTTGCGGGAGCCTCTAAGAAGAGCAAATTTCTTCTGATCCCGGTTGAAAAAATTGGAAACATGGTGTTTTGTATATGTCTCTAACAACCAAATGACAGAATTGGTCCATATTATGTAAAGCCCCCATATAAACTCCATGGGGAGGCTCCAAAGATTGACTCTCCGGAGGACTCTTGGAGGAGCAAAATTCATCCGATGACCAGTTCCAAATTTGGAAACTTGAGAATCTTTGTGTTAGTATAATGGCCGCTAACGAAGCCATAGCCAAAATTGGTACCGTATCCGGTCTATAAGTTATATATAGCCGATCCCAAATCACACAAAAAATTGTTCCATATCGGTTTGATAATTTTGTCAAAAAATTTTAATTCCTATAGAACATTTTGTCAGCATTTCATTTCTATAGAAAATTTTGTTAAGAAATTTTATTTCTAATAGAAAATTTTGGTTAAAAATTTTAGTTGTCTATAGAAAATTTTGTTAAAATATTCATTACTATATGAAAAACATTTGTCAAAACTTTATTTCTATAGAAAATTTTTGTCAATAATTTTTATTTCTATAAAGAAAATTTTGTCAAAATTTTTATTTCTATAATGAAAATTTTGTCAAAATTTTATTTCTGTAGAAAAATTTTGTAAATATTTATTCCTATAAAAAATCTTTGTCAAAAATTTTAAATTTCTATAGAAAAATTTTGTCAAAATTTTATTTGCGATAGAAAAATGGTGTTAAAATTTTAATTTCTAATGCGAAAGTTTTGCCAAAATTGTATTTCTTAGAAATATGTTGTTAAAAATTTTATTTCTATAGAAAAGTTTTGTCAAACTGAGTTATATACGTATTTAATTCGGTAATTTTTTTTAATTTAATATACTACATTTTATTGGACTTAGAAGTTTCTAACAACATCCATGGTGAGGCTTCGGCCCTGGCGAACTAACGGCCGTATATACTTGTTTTTCATTAAATTGGGGATAACAAAAGCGTGGAAAAATTGCGACCCTCCCATTAAAGTCTTATGTCTAAGCGAATTTAAGGACTAAAATTGTTCCTTTAAATAAAATAAATTTTTGATTAAAAGTCGTCCTGATATATGAACCTTCAGAATTTTAAGAATTAAAAATGCTTCTATGATATAAGCTACGGTTTATTTTAAGGAATAATCGCGAATTTTTCGGTTTAAAAGTTTGGTTTTAAGAATTAAGAGCACATTTCTTTTTTATTTTCAACGTATCCATTATAAAATCTAGATTTTTTAGAATTGGTAATTTGTTTTTACGTGAAACAGCTTATTAATATATCGAAAAAATTGGGAGCAAGAAATATACGGCCGTAAGTTCGGCCAGGCGCGAATCTTATGTATCCTCCACCTGGATTGGCGTAAGAAACTTGCTACTAAAGGGAGTCGATTGGCCCATTTGCATACCATACACGAACGCTATTTCAAATAACAACTACTAATGCCTAGTTTTTTCAAGTGAAAAAAGTAAAAAATAAACAGTAGTGGTTAAATTCGGTAGTGATTTTTTTTTAACTTCGTTTTGATTTATGAGAAGAAAAGCAATTTAGTAAAATGGTAAGTTTCCAAAAAGGTTTAGTAATTTGTAGGCTTTTTGAGCACTGCACTAAAAAAATAATATTTATCTTGAGACGCAAACATCTCGTGTCTTTAAAATTCAGAATTCGTTTTTGCTCAGGCATAGAAATATATATCTCTCAGATATAAAGTTTTTTACTTTTGGGCCCACAAGTCAGCTATTTTCATGAAGTCAGTTTGTCTTTATAATTGACTGATATAACTTACAAATGGATATCTTTA
>PGFW01052128.1:0-11674 GCA_003123925.1 Haematobia irritans | reverse complement strand
TGTGAGTATTCCCCGATTTTGGGATTTGCAATTCTATTAAATATTTTGTCCATCTATGGCCCATGACAAAGGTAGCGTATGCAATAAGTTCTCTTTGTTTGCGCCAATCCAACACGCTTGATAATAGCAAATACACCTTTCGCGTAAGTTGTAGGTAAACTACGACATAAATTTCATTCAACATTTTCTTTTTGTGAAACTTTTGAATTCAGTTGTGGAGACGGGATAAAGAATGAAATGTGGACAACAACACTGTGATGGGAATATGCAACAGATAACAATACAATGACGAGATACCAAATACACAACACAAAATGCCATAGCGAGAAAGATATATCGATTATTTCGATGACGAGAATGACGAGAGACATGGGCTTTACCAGGCCTTTAATTCTGACTTGCCAGCAGTCAGTGGCCGTTTAGTGCCACTAAATGCTAGTTACTGTATGCTCAATAGAAATCATATTCGTCACACTTAGTGGAACAACCATTTTAAAGACTGAATATGAAATAAACTAAAGCTGCAGAACATCTTGTTAAGTAATTTAAAAATGGTGCATCGCCGAATCCAACTCCTAAAGTTTCAAAGATTCCGAGAACGTTTCCAATACAGTTTGAAAAAGAAAATAATGGGAGAATGTCTTTAAAACTCAGCTGACAATTACCCAAACCTTCCCGCAAGACAGAGGTGGATAAAGAAGACTACGTTTCACCAAAACAAATGCCATGATGAACAAATTGCAGAAATGCGACACTCTGATATCTTAGACAACTTAAGCTCAAGCTTGCACTTTTCATGGTGGAAAATTACTAAGGAAACTAAATGTGATGAAATAAAACAATATTATCGGAATTATCGAAAGAGTGACGGAACATTGGCCCCAAAACAACACTGAAAAATTAAAAACATTTCACTGTTCATTTGTATAATGTTATTAACTCTCAACAGTTTTGTGAAGAAAACTCCAGGTATCTATAAGCGAAAATATTTTATTTAGACTCAGAACTCATCGCTCGATATTGACGTCCATTAAAAATTCCCTCGAAATTGAGCTATAAAATCTCTGCAGCTAGCTAAAGCCCTCCTTGGTTATGACCGTACTAAACCCTCAAAGGTTCCTGCAAGGAGCTTCCAAAGAATGGTATGTACTTGCCATCATGTTTATGTTTAATACGTGTTTAGAACTATTTAAACTTCATAACAGGCCACGCTTGGAATCAAGTCGAACAATAGTTTACTGGCCCGCCATTAATCTGAAAGTTCTGAAGTCTATTTTTCCGTTAAAGATTGATGCCGAATAACATCTATTACAACATAATCATTTTGGATTCAGGAAAAAATCCACGGGAACACATCGGTCAGGTACATGCGCTTGGTGGAGCAATAAAACGTTTTTTGAAAATCGCAGGCAATACTGCTACATCTGCGTTTTAGATTAATTTCAAACAACGGCATTTTATACAAAGTCAAATCACTAAGCTACTTATTTGTTTAATCAATTTTTATTCCAAAAGACCGAGGCACATCTTTTCAATTACCCAACCATCAAAGATTATTGCAACATTTCAATCGAACAATCACATGCGGAAAAATGAACCGGTGCGCTCCTTACTACATTAACACATAAATAAATATTACGAAGAACCTGAATATGAAAACAACGAAGAAATAATATCTCAACTTTCGGAAGTTACCGGAATAGAGAACCCCAAAATTCATTTCAAATCCATAGCCAACAAATTTTAATAGCAATATGTGGAAACTCTTCACCAGATTAAAGGAAAACATTTTTTGAGCCAAAAATGTTCCATGTTACCTATGCAAATACTAACATTTTGCTCTTGACACATATTTCTCTGACGCTCACCCGGCGCCGTTACCGATCATTGCTGTGGCTATTTCGCAAAAAGCTTCCTGGAATATTCATAACTTAACCCAGTTTTTTATGGGAACGTCAAAGTACACTTCCTCTCAAAATGCTGGTTGTTCGCTGCAATCTCTCCGTGCGAGCATCTTATTCTAAGCTTAAAAGCTGGCTGACCGATTCTATTTTTCATGCTCACTGTAGACTGTTCAGTTCACATCGTGACAACAATTAGTTTAAGATAATAGAAATGTAGCGTGAACACAAAGCTTGTTATCGGGTTTACTTTCGATTTTAGATCAAAAAGATTTCCTCTTTTGCATCGAATGTTACTACATAATAACCAGTTTTAATTGCAAATGACTACCGCCTCTGTAGCCTACCCAATCAACACTAAGTGTGTTGGCAACCAACAGAATTGTCTCATTTCGGTGATGTTGGGGGAACTATTCGGATATTTTTTATTTTAACGGGTAGTTGTGTATAGTTTTATTATTGCCGATTCTTTGGTTGCTTGCTTGTTCGATTTCCAAAGAGTGGGGTTTTTGGTGTTACACTACACCATTTTCAAGAGTGGCCATATACATTTCGGACCAAAAAGCTCTGCTCGACAAAAACAATTTCCGTTATGTTGGACTCAAAAATGTATCTGTATTCAGGGTTGCGAATGGCGTTTGCGAATGGAACTCAAATATCACACGATTTCCTAATTTTTACCTCTTCGTGTTCTTCTTTTCTGCATTCATGAACAATTGTTTTGCTTTCAACTTTAATTACAAATTTATTTAATTTCTAATGTTCATGTTGTCATACGCGCTTGAAGACAATACATATTTTTTATTCAAAAATCTACTCAAAAAACTTAGTATGTGAAATTTCCCCTTACTGCATCTACCATTTTGTCTTTTTTGAAATTTGAGCTTAGCAAAAGCCGCAAACTGAACAACCGAGCGCATAGTGCCCCACATTATACACGCTTATTGCTTTTGTTTTCACAGATTACAAACAAATTGGTTGTTATTTTAATAATGTGACCTAGGACTAACTATTTCGATACCATAACGTCCGCTATCAAGTTTTAGCACCGAAAAGGACAGAAAACTTATTGAATGTGTCACCATTTTCGAGTAAACAGCATATGTTCTGCATGCAACATCTTCTCGTCCCTACCCCCAAATGGTATCAATATTTAAGTATTTCGTGGCTGGCGCTAGAGTATTAAAAACCACTAGTCATATAAACCGTGCAACCTCTGCTCTAACGAGAGCTGTTAGTAATAACAGCGAATATGGTACTTGGGATGTCATTTTGCGGGTGCCCAAAAACGATGTTAGATTCTCCCTTGGATTAGAGTGTTTATGCATACGACCAATTTCTCACATTTTCATGTTGTTTTGGATGGAAGGTTTCCACCACCGCACACACAACACACATTATGCAAAAACCAACTCTCCGCACTCACTAACACAGGCACATTACTGAAAATCAGTCGCACACGTGTGTGGAATGTAGTGGAACTTTGGTCAGTTGGCGACTTCCTTTTATATTTTCTTCCACATCCACATAGTATGCCTTACTGATGTTCGCTCGTTATATGGTCGGTCTGCCATAGAAATGGTTTTCGGTTTTTGTTTTTCGAACCGAACGGCCAATGAACCAGCCAGTCAGCCAGGCCACGCTATTGCTAGCCACTCAACAAAGGGCGACCTACGGTAACCATTGAGAGATCACGTGACCTATGCATGCATACTACGATTCGTATGGGATTGGCGTTTGTTTGGGAGTCCTAGAGAAGTGAGGGACTGGACACGGGGCTGGGCGACGCGAACGAACGCAACGGATGAGAGTTAGGTATAGACAATGTAAGTAGCATGCCGATATTTGGATGGATCATCTTAAACCTACAATTAATACGGAGCTTGATGTGAATTTTCAGCACATTTAGCCCCTTTGTTTTTGGCTCCGGTGCACGATAGCCTCTCGATAAAAAGAACTCACTTCCAAATAAATGAACATTAGAAGAGACAGGCGAAGCCGAGCAAATGTAACAATACATCAAAACAGAATATCATCTCAGAACAAAACGACGATGGGACAAGTTTTCGTCCGTCGTCCGTTCATACATCTTCAAAACTGTTCGATGGATGAAATGTAACACATAAAGAACAAGCCAAAAGCTGCTGTTTTGTGGCTAACGAATATCACTGGCAGCACAAGTTCTCTTGAATGTCCCTTGTGCTTGCGCGGTGGGTCCTCGCGGTCATTACACGCTCGGTCTATTCTTACGCTCGTCAGAGGACAGACTGAGAGACTGCAATGCAGTTGAAGGGCCGACTCGAGGTTTCGGCTGGCCGTACCTTCATCGTTCGAGTGTTATTTCACGCTACACTCGTCCATACATAACAATTTTTGCAAACTACTAACGAATGTACCAAAATTACACAATGAGAAAAAAGTGTGTGTATAAGCATTACGAAGCTACTAGTGATCAAATAGTTGTTTATTTTTGGATTTATACGAAGTTAGGCTATTGGAAGGTAATCCTTAATTTTTAGGAATATTTCGAGCTTATGGGCTAGACCGCCGCGTTTATTTGCAATTTATGTAACATATTTGAAAAAAAGCCCAACTTCCATTACATGGGTTATATATCTCTGTCCGGTCTTAGGTTAGGTTAGTTTAGTACCATGAACATTTTCTTGTAGTTACATTTCGCTTTCGTTTCGTTTGTGCGGTCGGTCATCAGAAAATAATTTAAAATGGGAATAACCTAATTTTAATCTAAATGGTTTCAATAAAACATGCCCCCATGTTCTCGTTTAATTACCAACTGTTGACCACCCTGACAGACTTCGCTGTCTCTTAACCTAAAGGGTGCGTTTTCAAAATTTTCAATGGCCGATGTTGATTTTTGAGCAAAACACAAACGTCATTTAGGAAGCATTATCTTGTAATTTTATTCTTATTGTTGGGATATATTGGTATTTACTCCATTATGTTATGGAACAAAATATCGGCCAGAATGGGCGCCGGACTCGTGGTGGCACAACCTTCATCGATGGGGCGCTCTCACATTCTCGATGACCTGAGCGCTAATAACTCTCTCGCCGAGCGTCTATGCCGTTAATGTTTGCCGAATTATCTTTCCTTTTAGCTCTTGAATTGTTGCCTGGGCTTATCGTACCGTACACCTTTTCTTTTTCAACATAACCCAAAGAAAAACAGTCCAACGCGAGTCAACTACACATTGACTTGGCGGCCAATTGTCATCGTTCATTACGTGAGATCAATCAACACGGCCATTGGAATTTGTTGCGCACAAAAGAGCCCATTGTTTGCGTTAGCTGTGTGGCAAGTCGCACCCGTCCTGCTGAAACCACATTATCGTCCACCATCATATCATCCAATTCGGGCCATAAAAGTTCCACATCTCGACACCGATCAGCGAACCACCATTCACCAGTATAACTGCCTGACGGCCTTATTTGGAAAAAAAAATTACGGCCTGTTGATGCCGCCCAGACCATAAACCGCACCCAAACAGTCACCTCTTTGTGAGGTGCAATGGTTTGTCGACCATCACTCTTGGATTCCGCATTCGCCCAAATGTCTCCGTCAATTCTGTTTATTGACAATGCACTGAGCGTGAAATGGCTGCGATCATTTCACTCGAAGAATGATTTCTTTTTGCGAAAATTTGATCATCCACTGTTGCCATTTCTATGAACCATTTAACACGTTTGTTGATTGGTATCTCTGCACATGTCTTCAAATCCTGAGTTAACGTCTGGTAAGTAGAGGAACAATGGTGCAATTAAACATTCCGGAAAAACAATTTGGCGTTTAGGGCTGCGTCGGTTTACATTCAACATTCCGGCGCCTTACAGATAACCACCCTTTCATTAAGAATTCGATAAGTGCAGGATTTTTTTCTTTTTTGTATAGAATTAAATTTGACATATATATATAATATTATATGAAATTTTCTTTTGGGGAGTTTTCAGTGGGGAAAAAATATTTCAGTTGGGGATTTTTTGGGATTAATTAATTCTCGAAATTTTGGCAACCGTGCAAATTACTACTAAAGGACCTATCACACGACTGGCACCAGTGTTCTTGTTTGTCGCAATTTTTAAATTTTCATATAATTTATGGGTTTTTATACCCTCTTTACATTAAATTAAATGATATTAATGGTCATTTCCATGTAGCTCCGTTAGGCTTTAATTAAATGGCAAATATAATTTCTTCGGTTAACTTTAACTGCAAATTTTTCAGCAATTAAAGTTCGTATGTGCGCAATATGTATCATATAGCAAGTTCGTTTAGCATAACGTTTAGCACTAACGAAACTTCGCCGAAAATAGGGGTAAGTTGAACCTTTATTCTCACAGTGTCAAATTTCATTTATTAGGGACCACGGTCGTAAATTAGAGTTGCCTCACAAAGGCAAAAACGGATTGACCATTGCTTGTTTTTACACGACATTGTTAGACGTATTTATCTGGTGATTACCTTCTAATAGGACAAGAAAACTTTGTTGTCTCTCTGTTTTCGACAACGTCCACTTTAGCCCATAGGTGAATATTATTCACCGTGTACTCACATTAATATGAACCCTACCCCATTCATCCCCACTGAAAGCAATCCACTGAAAGCAATCAAAACTCAAAAAGCCAGAGCCCAAACACTGATGACGGCTGTCTTTACGACGTTGCTCTACCATAGGTAACTTTTTGCCTTGAAACATTTTTTCGAACTTATTTATGTTGATGGTTGTTGCTGCTAACTCATTTTTTAAGAATGGCCACAAATAATTGCAATCTAAGGCATGGCAGCAAGGAGGGCAAAGCAGACATAATCGGCGACACACTAGTCCACAAGTCCGCACACGCGTTTGATGTTTGATGCAAGCCGAAGAATTACCAGAGAGAGAACACAACCATCAACTGCTAATGGTATCTCGCGTTCAGTGTTGTGGTGGGGTCGTTGGTTGGTTGGTCGGCCCAACAAGCCGATTAATGAATGTGCGATCAAAAGCCGATGACATTACGATAGAATTCACTCTCGAGTACTTCACGATCACATGCAATTTGGTCTGCTTGTTTTTGTTTTTTTTTTCCCAACGACGACCTCATTGCAAACAATAATCCCTTCAATGAGGTTCCATGGTTGTTTTGGCAATCTACCTATGCTCCCTCCTCGGTTGGATGCTCATTATTCTATGGTTGTTTTTCTTGCCATTTAGGTAATGGGCAGGCAATTCCTATCGATGTGCAAGTAGAATTTCTTATTGAAGTTGGTGGGAGGCGGTTTTGCAATGCCCAGAGTTAGTGGATAGGATTCAGACTGTCAGTTTGGCATGTAGACATAACAGTATATCCAATAAGGGCTGCGGCCAAATATCCCTTTTATGATGTTCAATCTATTTTTGACGAGTCAGTGTTTAGTACGATGTCCTCAATCGTGGATGCTGGAGGTTTGAGCGTTGTCGTGTCTCCTGGTGATGGAATGGCGAATAAAAGGGTTTTGGGGTTAACTGTTTCTTCAGTCTATATGGAGACGCGTATAAGTTCGACCCACGTTCATCTCTCCTGTGGGGGCGAATGATATTGGCCGTTATTGTTACAAAGAAGCTAAGAGAGCTCTGTTTGTTAGCAGGTGTCGGTAAATTCCCGCTGTTGAAACAAATTGTTGGAAATGTCCTTGTACGTGTGTTTGTTGCCATTATGCTGTACTTTACCATCATAGCCCATAAAAACATACTCGACACGCTTGTTGTCGCTGCTAGAGAATGAACGAATCGCATGTTTATGCTAAAGCAATGATATTTCGACTTAAGGATTGTGCAATCCAAAATAAGGCAGTGTTTTAATGTCATTGACAAGTTGTTGCTTCCTTGGAGAAACAAAATAAAAAAAAAACAAAAACCGCGTGCACAATCAGCTGTTCGAAATGCGAAAGGGTAGGAGCTTTAAGGCTCATTAGAGTGTAACCACACTGCTTGTTTGTTTTTTAATCAATAGTAACGAAAGAGAAGGAATATACTGTGAAATTTATATTTTGTCACTACCTTTTGGCAACACCAACAATTAATGAATATATACATTTATGAAGTTTTATTATTTTGGCAATTTAGAGACACCCCATTCAATATTCCATTCTGATTTGCCATAAGTTGGTAATACGAGATACTGAATCTTCATGGAATCGTAACACTCACCAAAATATACCACATTGTTGCATATATCTTTTTCATGGGCTTCCTTTGTTACCAAATTGTATGACCTTCCACCTTAGATGGGACGTATATTAATACCCCCAATACTTGTTATTTCCGACCGTTTTTCCTGTCGCTAAAGACAGCGACAGCTTCCGAAACTTGGGACTAATTCTATTTGATGTAGATGTTGCAAGTGGACCAATATCGAATCCACCTTATTAGAATGTAGCGCCACATAAACCGATCTCCTGAAAGGCGTGATCTTGTATCCGATTTGGTTGAAAATCTACGTATTAGGTATTATACAGTTATGTGCCTACCCCCAATTTAGAATAACACTAGCGTAAACCCGGCCCTCGCTTCGCTGCGCCTTCGAAAGGCATATTTGGAGAATATTTTGCAAATTTAACCTTAGTCCAACTATATCCTTCGTGCTGAAAAACAAATTCGAAAAGATTTGAAATTCTTTAAAACAAATCGGACTACTTGATTTTTCGTTTATAGTACAAATACGGCGGGAGAGGTGTACTTCTTCTAATATTTCTTGTGAATTTTAAGTATGGTTGTCAAGGAAAGGTTATCCCTTCTCCTCAACATATCTGAAAATTAAGCACTAATATTAATAATAACATACAAAGAATTACTGTTTCCCATCAAATAAATCGAAAAGCAAAAATAGTAAAAAATTTTAATCACATTAACATTTGCCTAAAAAATGTTGGAAATAATGCACCCTCTACGTTTGGCTGCATTTCAATGTAAATTTAAGTCTTTACTAAAAAGAAGTTTGGCAGAAGCCTGTGCAAAAATCATAAACATAATGTAATCCGGGTTCCCATTTACGGACAACCCTCTACTTGCAATTTAAAGAAAAAAAAAAACGGACAAGGAAACCCTCCCCCACTTTGACCAACCCCGACCTGATTATCGACTATTCACGTACCCCTATATTAATTTCGCACTACTCATGGTCTCTATAAATTCTATCGAAGTAAATCGACCAAAGTTTATTTCAATTTTCCCTCCCCACCAGATATCGAAAAATTCGAATAATACTAATTTAAAAATCATGTATAAATTTAATCCCTCTATCCCACGTTCCCTGTAAATTTCAAGTACATCGAGAGATGTTTAAATTTTTCTCTATTGTTTTAAAGGGACTCAACTTTCCCCGAATATCAATTCGACAAACACCGTAGTGAATAGGCACCCCCGAACGTTCCCTGAAAATTCATTGAAACTTTCCTCAGTGTGGGCAAGGAAAGGGTTGGCCTCTTCGTTTCTAACACCAACTGCTAGTAAATTTGAAGAAAATTTAAGGAATTGTTGTTTTATTTTTGCAGTTTTAGAGAGGACCTCCTCCTCCGACTAATAGCGAAAAGTGATGTAGCGTATCTTTTGTAAACGTCCCAGATAAATGTCAAGCAAATTATAAAACCTAAAAAGGGCGGCCTCTTTTTCAGTCCACAATATCACAAAATCAAAATGCCTTTTATTTTTATTAAAAAATCGAGAACCTGATATAAATTTCAATTAAACCATTTTTCCGTAAAATTCAGTAGGAGGAGTTTAGTTTGTTTGTGCTTTTCAAAACAAAAAAATTGGGCAAAGGGGTGGTCCCCCTTCCGACCAAACTTCGAAAAATAAATGTAGCGGATTTTTGTTCTAGAATTGCCTAACCTCAACAAGAGGAGTTTTTCAATTGAAAAAAATTTCAAAAAGGCCCAAAAAGATTTTCCCGGTTTCAAAAAAAAAATTTAATTTTGTTCCAAGGTTCAAAAGTATGGCAAGGGGGTGGTCCCGCCTCCACATCCACTACAGGAAATCATCGGGTACCCCATATTAATTCCAATAACCTCAACCACATGTTCTGCTGTAAATCTCAGATAATTTAGAGAATTTTAGTGTTTTTCACTGCACTTAAAAAAAATCGAACAAAAGGGGAGGCCACCCTCCGCCACCCAAATATCTAAATAGAAAAAGTAGCGGATCTTTGTCTAGATGCCAACCCACCAATCTTCAATGAAATGTCAAGCAAATCGGTCAACTTGGGTCGCAATTTTCTAAAAAGTCCGACGAAGGGAAAGTCCCCTCCGCGACCAGGGTGTCAAAAAGGAGGTACCTAATTTCACCACATGAACGCCCCCTAAGATCTCCTGAAAAGTTTCAAGTAATCGTCAGCCGTTTCGAGCCACTCGAAAACAAACAAACAAATAAACATAGATTGAATTTATATATTATAGATAGATAGAAGATAGATTAAAAAACATTTAAAACGTAGAGAACAAAATTTAGAACAACATTTTTGTTCCTGTGTATTGCGAGTAGTGTCGATATTTTTGTGATTTGTTATAAATTGGAATATGATTTACGTGGTGAAAAAAATTAGAAGCAATGAAAAATTTAAAACCTATTACCAAATTAAATAAACTATATAGGGATATTTATACTGAATATTGTTCATAGAGCCGTAGTGTACATTAGTACTATTGCGGACCTTGTTTTATCCAAACAGTAAAGAACGTTTTCCTTATGTATTGAATCGTACCAAATTTTGCCAAAAAAATATAGACTTATATCGTTCCTGTATTAGATTCCAGAGCTGCATCGCAAAATTGATGTACTTTTCCCCTGTTCTAACACATTGATTTTCTTGTCCTGGAACCACTTCTTCACGTACCTTGGCTGTATGTTTTGGGTTATTATCCTGCTGGACACGATCTATTGAGTTGCATATTTTCTTCAAGCATACGGCAGCATTGTATTTGCAAAAATGTCTGTTAATTCAGTCTGATTTATTATATCTCTTATACGATATAAAAGGACCCACACAATAAATACCTGATACTAACACCAACCGTTTTGGACCACTCTTCAAAGTAATATTTGGGATTGAAACAAGTTTACTTTTTGTTGTCATCGAGCCATAGAATATTACGCATTTTTTTTTTTTGCTTAGGTCAATAAATTTGATGTTTTGATGTGTAAAATTTTAGGTTTTCTGCCAGCGAAATTTTCAACTGTGAATCTATATTAGCATTTTCTGTACGAAATGTCCGCCCTTAATTATTTTTTATACTACTTGGATCGCGGTCAAAGTGCTCATTTCTACCCATATTTCACGAAAAGTTTACAGAAATCGGAATTTATTTCCCAATTAGTGTGAAGCTATGAATATGTTTATGCATTTACTTACAAAAAGAAAAGGGTTTTTTTTAATTTTTATATCGTTTTTCTACAAAAAAAGAAAAAACTGTCCTAGTATTTCAACAGCAGAGTCCTCTTTTGCAACAAAATTGTTTTGCTATGAAAACGAAGAAGGAAAACGCAAATTCTGACCAGAATTCTAATGTCGTCCTACAAAGCATTTGCACACGCAAAAAAGTCTTATTTCAAAAATTATTTAATTTTATATGAATTGTAACATCAAAGTCGGTGAAAGCGACTGGTCCTATATTATTTCACACACTGCACGCTCACAAAAATCGCCTTCTGTAACATATACTCCCAAACATATTTTGGCTTCAAGCATATATCATTTTTGGGATTTGCCCAAACATTTATATGTTTGATCTCTACCATATAT
>PGFW01052127.1:9428-31142 GCA_003123925.1 Haematobia irritans | reverse complement strand
CTTTTTCATTCCAGCCTAGCTGCGAAATTGAAGTTTTTACAGAATTTTCAAATTCAGCCTAGCATTAATCGAATTTTTCTATAAGAAATTTCAATAATTACGCCGCCATATGACATACCGTCTGTCCAAGAAATGCCTTAATTCAAGGCTCGGTAAAATTATATTTTTCTATTAGAAAAACTTCACGTGGCAACCCGATTAAGATTAAGTTTTCCATTGGAAATTCGTCAATCCAGCTGCGAATTCAATAATTTTGGACGAATTATTTTTTGGGAAAATGTCAATTCAGGTTAATTAAGTTTTTTACAGAACTCTTCAAATTAACCTGCTGAATTAGATTTTTATAAAAAGAATTTCTTCAAAATTTACTCCCAGCTGAATAAGTTTTTTAGCAGGAATCCTTCAATCAGCCCATGGCTGGAATTGTAAGGTTTTTACAGAAGCCGTTTCAGATTCAATTTACTGATATTCGAAGTGTTTTAGCAGGAATCCTTCAAATTCAACCTAGCTGAATGTTAAGTTTTTACAAAGAACCTTCAATTCAAGTTTAGCTGAATTTCAATTTTTTAACAGAAAGCGCTTCAATCACTTAGTCTGAATAAGGTTTTCTACACGAAAAAGCTTCAATTCAACCAGCAATTGAAGTTTCTACACGAAAACTTCAAATTCAGCCTAGCTGAATTAAGTTTTCTACACGAAAACGTTCAAATTCAAGCTAACTGAATTAAGTTGTAACAAGAATCCTCATTCAGCCTAGCTGAAGTAAGTTTTCTACACGAAAACTTCAATTTCAAAGCTAAGCTGAATATTAAGTTTTTCCTACACGAAAACTTCGAAATTCAGCTCTAAGTTTTCTACACCGAAAACTTCAATTCAGCGTAGCTATTAAGGTTTTTTAAACAGGAATTTTCAATTCCGCTTGCTTAATAGAATCTTTTCTATAGAACATAATTTTCAATATATTACGCCGCTATTTGACATAGCCTGTCTGTCCTTGCCAATTGCCCTCCTTAAGAAACCTCCTTTCTTCGATTCAATCCATATTCACCCAATTAGATAAAATGCCTTTTGCATGAATCCTGTAACACGATACCTAACTGACACATTTCTTTTTTGCCTACAGCAAGACCATATGTGAACGGATTTAAATTTGTACACTCAATTGTCGACCCATAGGCTTCATGACTAAGCACTTGTTCGCATATTTAAGATGTATTAAGCATTCTTCGTTTACCATTAACAACTGACTGGAAATAGCCTTAACTTCAATGGCTTCTATCAGTCAGTTCAGTCTGTCCAGTCAGCCATGCAGCCTTGCCGATCCTTGTTGATGCCACTGCCGATCCATACGTTCATCCCTCATCCAAATATGAACGTACTGTGTAGTCAGAAGAATTTGAGAAAATCTTATATAAGAAAAAACACAAAGAATTCGAAAGAAAATGTCATCAGAATGTCTGAGAGGAATGGTGATTTGATCAACAAATTTTCTTAGAAATTAGGAGTGTTGGCAAATTTTCAAGCAACAATTTGGTGAGAACATCTCATATTAGGAACTATGGTTGGGAAACAAACCAAAAAAAACACAAAATCCAGGCGAAAAACAAAAACATTTTAGCACTTCCGTCTCCCATGAAGAAAATCTGTGAAAGCCTATCGCATACATCAGAAACAACGCAACCAACAAAAGCATCAAAACTAAGAGATTGTCACAAAGCCTTAGTGGTCTAGGGCACTCCCTCAAATCCATCGCCGGGAAAGGGAGCGGCCGCCAGTCAATAGAGGATAGTGGACGAATGGATTTAATAGACCGGAATAGACATTTTGCCAACACAAAATAGTATTGTCAAGGGTAACTGTTCTCCGGTGTAAGTTCAGCATAAATATAAATGGTTCTTTATTTCGTGCGAACTGATCAAAAAAGGCGAGGAGCTGAAGAAATATTTCAAAAACTTACACTTCTTGTTTGTTAAGCCTATTTTTGCTAATTAGGCCTCAATCAATACCATGCTGGCTACACAATTGCTCCTACTGCCTATCAGTTTTGTTAAAAACTCTTGGGGGGTGTTTGAAGTGGAGAATTTTCCAAGAGGACGTTCAACTATAAAGAACTATCTATCCTATGCCATCTTTCGCTCCGCCAATCATAAACGGCAAAATATACTCAAAAGTTTAAAGACAATATCCCTTTGCTAACAACAAAACTTTTTCTTTTATTCTGAATAAGTTTTCCAAAATGAAATACCTCAAAACCTGCTTCTTTTCTGAGAAGTTTTTCTTCTTTCTTGAATCAAATGCGATTAAACAAACTAAAAAAGATGGAGAGAGAGTAAAGATTAAGAAATAACTTTATCGTTTCAAATGTATTACAATGGAATAAAAAGAGTATACTTTGCTGCTTTTATTGAGGAATGAAAGCAAAAATCTAACGTAACCTTTATGGATTAATGCATCGAAGCATTCAGACTATTCAAATTTTAGAATAAACCTGATGGCGATAAGCATTGTGAATAGAAGGCCAAAAATTGAAGAGAAGAACTATCAGTTTGATATTAACGAGTATCTGATTGGACAGTAATATTATTGATTAGTATCTAGAGCCCGGGAAAAATAACCTTTGAGAATACCAAACCTGAATTCATGAATCCATATAATCGAAAAATTTTCTTTAGATACGATGTGTCTTCTGTCAAATATAGAAGAAAAGCGGTCAAAAAGATAAACAGTTCAAAAAAACGAATGAATAATTACCATGGTTGAAGAATATTTTCGAAAAGCCAAATCAAGAAAATTTTGAAATATTTTGAATAGTCCCTTCTATTAACACAATGTTTCGATTTTAGTTTTAAAATTTGTGGCAAGGCCTTATTGGAATGCGCTTCTAGATGTTTTAAGATTCCGGTTCTTCTGAAATTGCCAATTTCTAACACAAAACAGAGCCCTTTACAAGCTCAACAATTAATGAAACTATCATGTATTTTTTTTTTCGCGATTTTAATTAAAAACACAAGGACTCAGCTAGGGCACAATATAGTAGCCTATGACAGGGGATCCGCGAGGAGCGGTCCATTTTTTCGGCTCCTCGCTCCGCTCCGCTCTCGCTCCGCTCCGGAGAAAAAAAAGAAAAACCGCTCCGCTCCTCGCTCCGCTCCGACAAAAAAAAAAATCTGCTCCCTCCGCATCCGCCCTCTCCGAGAAAATTATAGTACAAACATTGTATCATTTTGTTCCAATTGAGTTTATTTTATTTAGAAAATTCGGGCGTAACATATAGTTGGAGCATTATAGCTAAATCTGAACCGGAATTTTCGATGATCTTTTTGCACAAATAGTTGTTAGTTTGCTATATGTAAGATTACATTCGCCCATACTTTGAGTAAGAATCGGTTATAAATAGAGGGTTTTATGACCTACGGGCGAGTAAATATATATGGGACCTAAATCTTATAATCTTAACCATTTCGATGAAAATTTCATAGACTTAAAGGGATACAGAAGATTATGTTTTTGTGCTAAATTTGACAGACGATCGTTAGTAAAAAAGTGCAACGTGCCGACACATTTGTCGGAAATCGGCAATACATATATAAGTGGGAGCTATAGTCTCAATATTTGATCCGATTCTTCCAAAATTCAATAACGTTCGGTCCTTGTGCCCCAAAAAAAACTCTCCTGTAGCCAAATTTCATCAAAAAATCGGTTTAATAAATTGCGGACCGAAATCCTGTGAACAAAACAAATACATGGCGACAGACGACGGATGGACGGACGGACGCCAGCGCTGAGATCGACCAGGGAGTGATTCTGCAGTCCGATCGGTAATAGTATTTTATGGGGTCTGAAATCAATATTTCTTGTAGGACACATTTTTTTTGACAAAATCAAACTTATTAATACCCTAGATGTATTCGTCATTTTAAAGCATGTGAATTATTTGACCTCCCGACATATATCTTTTGCGGTGCACCATCTACTATTTAATATGTGATATGAACCAAATTTATGACAATGGACCCACAAAATGGACCAAATTCTGTTTGGTCTGAACCATGCGGACTAAAATTAAAAATTAGAAATCTTTGGACCAATTTTGTCCGACTCGACCCAAAACGCAACACCGCTGAATTGGAATTGAAAGCTAATACACAGAGTAGAGAAGTAAAACTACTCTCCGAAAGTTTTTTTTTTTGTTTTGCAACAGACTAGAGAAGAGGGTTTTGTTATATTTGTAAATGGTGTGTGGTGTAATGTTTCTATTTTGCAACTACCTCCAATCGACAGTCAAAGTCGCGTGTAGCCTACCGAAATATTCTTTACTCAGGATCTAGTGTTACCTAATTTGCTTATTTTCGCCCTTTATTGTATAATAAATGTATAGTGCGGCTACATTTTTTCAAACCAAAATTAGAAACTAACCCATAATTTTAAATTAAATTTCGAGAACTATATCAGAAATAAGAGGAATGCAGGAATATAGTAAACATAGTAAAGCAAATGTGAATGCCCGGTTCCAAAGATTTGTCTTTACTTTAACAGTTTGGGTATTAATTTCAGAGCCAAAGAAGCGGAGAAATAACAAGTAAGGATAGCTTTAAAGACGTAATTCTCTTTTAAATTTGGGGTTCTAGAGCAAATGTTAATTTTTATTTTGTTTTTTAGATTTTTTCGTCAGTTGCTTATAAAAATCTATAAAAACGAGTTTACGAGTTATTTTTTTTCCATATTAAGACTCGACATTCCAAGTAAAATTATGCTATGTTTCAAGTAAAAAGCGTAATTGTAAAAATAAATTGTTGAAAAACAATATCTTATTTTTTAACGATTTTCTTTGTGCAAGATGCTAAAAAGGAAACAAATTTAACAAGACAATTTTATTAATTTTAAAGAATTTTTTCTTAATTATTAAAGTCATGTTGTACCTTAAGCCGCTCAAAATTGTATCTTTCAATGTATGGATACACATTTTAAGTAAAATCAACTAATATTAGGACAATTACAACTTCATTCAAAAGTTTATTGCCTTTTTCGGGACAAGAAAAAAACTTTTATTTTAGAGAAATCGCGTCTTCCAATGTAAGGCAAAATTTGCCATTCTTATTCTAAAGGACATGGAATCTTTGACTCACGACAAATATTTTTTCAGTGTAGAAAACTAAAAAAATTAAATTATAAATATAGATCCGTTTTAATTTGCATTTATGACGTTACATATACAAACATCTTGTAAGTAATACGGGAATGAAATTGATCGAAAGTACTGTTGTTAGCTTTACAACACATTACTAGATATATATTTTTGACATTGCCGTTTTTGAAAACAATTACTAAAAAACACGTTGTGTTTCCCCAATGTACGTACGTACAAAAATACATAATCCGTACATTTTTAAAGGAACAGTTTACTCACACTACGTCTAAGTACTAACTTAAATTTGAAAAATTACCGTACAGCAGGTAATTTCAAAAGTACACATTTCATTCAATAATATTTATTCGGATTTAGCGGAGCGGTTCTTTCATTTGGAAACCGCTCGCTCCCGCTCGGCCCAGGGATTTCAGAAATGCCGCTCTCCGCTCCGCTCCTCGCTCACGGCAAAAATAAGGGCTTGCTCCCGCTCACGCGCCGCGCTCGCCGGAATCCCTGAGCTCATGATTATAAATAGAACCATCCAAACAATATAAGCCAGCAGTAATTATTCATTTCTCCCCTCAGTGGCTGGTTGACCTAGTATTGCAGGAAGAAATAAAATTGTTGTCAACAAATTTAATTCTTGAGAATAAAATTTTTGTCAAAATGTTATTTCTAAAGAAAAATTTTTCCAAAATTTATTTCTATAGACAATATTGTCAAAATCTATAATTTCTATAGAAAATTTTGTCAAAAAAATTTATTTCTAATGAAGAATTTTGTCAAAATTTATATCTATAGAGAAATTTGTCAAAATTAATTTTCTATAGAAAAATTTTGACAAAATTTTTATGTTCTAAGAAATTTTTGTCAAAAAAAATGTTAATGCTATAGGAAAATTTTGGTCAAAAATTTAATTTCTATAGAAAATTGACAAAATTTATTTCGATAGAAAATTTCTGTCAAAACTTTTATCCTAGAGAAAAAGTTTATGTCCAATAGTTTATTCCTATACGAAACACATTATTATTCTATACACAAAATTTTGTCAACACATTTTTTATTTTTCTGAGAAAATTTGTCACAAAATTTTATTCCTTGAGAAAATTTGTTCAAAATTTTATTCTAAAGAAAATTTTGTCAAAGTTTATTTCTATAGAAAATTTTTGTCAAAATTTCATTTCTATAGAAACTATTTTGGCCAAAATTTATTCTTCTATAAAAATTCTTGTCAAAATTTATTTCTATAGAAATTTTTTGTCCAAATTTTTATTTCATAGAAAATTTTGTCAAGAATTTATTCCCTTGAGAAAATTTTTATTTCTATTGAAAATTTTTGTCAAAATTTTATTTCGATAATAAGAAAATTTTGTCAAAATTTTAGATCCTAGTAATGAAAATGTTTTTGTCCAATATTTTATATCCTATAGAAAGATTTTATATCTATACAAAATTTTTGTCAAAAATTTTATTCCTTGAGAAAATTTTGTTCAAAAAGTATTGTTTCTATAGAAAATTTTGTCAACAATTTTATTCTAATAGAAAATTTTGTCAATGAGTTATTTCTCTATAAAAATTTTATCCAAAATTTTATTTCTCTAAAAATTTTATATCCAAAAATTTTAATTTCTATAGAAAATTTTCATCAAAAATTTATTGTGCTATAGAAATTTGTCACCCATTTTTTATTTCTCATATATCGAAAATTATGTTAATATTTTTATCAAAATTTTCTATAGAAATGAAATATTTTTAACAAAAAATTTTCTATAGAAATAAAATTTGACAAATTCATAAAATAAATAATTTAACATAAATCTCTATAAAAATAATAATGAACTGAAAATTTTCTATAGAATATAAATTTGTGACAAATTTTCTAGTAGAAATAAATTTGAATTTTTCGATAGAAATCATATTTGCAAAAATTATTCTGATTAAAATTTTGATAGAGATATTGATAGAAATAATTGAGCAAAATTTTTATATAAATTGAAAATGTTTGATAAATTTTGACAAAATTTTCTAAGAAACATAACATTATGACAAAATTTCGCAAGAATAAAAATTTGACAAAATTTTTAAATAGAAATAAAATTTTAAGAAAATTATGACAAAATTTCTTCTCTAGAATAAAATTTTGAAAAATTTCTATGAAAAATAAAAATTTTGACAAAATTTTCAACTAGAAATAAAATGTTCGTCAATTGAATAACAAATTGAACAAAATTTTCTATAGATAATAAAATTTGAAATTCTATAGAAAATGGAAAATTTTGACAAAATTTTCTTAAATAGAATAAAATTTGGCTAAATTTTCTATGAAAGTGAATTTATAAATTTTCTATAGAAATAAACTTTTTGACAATATTTTGCTATAGAATTAAAATGCAATTTAGATAATGTTAAACATTTTTCTACAGGAAATAAAATTGTGCTAAACATAAAAATTTCTTACAAGATTTTTGAGAAATGGAAAAATTTCGTAGAAAAAAATTTTCTGTAGGAATACAATATTTGACAAAATTTTCTGTAGGGATGAAAAATTTTGACAAATTTTCTATTGGAATAGAAATTGAAAATTTTTAAAGAAATAAGATTTTGACAATTGTCTATGCATATACAATTTTGAACAAAATTTTGCTATAGAGAACATAAAATTTTTGTCAAAAAGTTACTATAAGAAATAAATTTTGGCAAAATTTCTAATAGAAGTAATTCTCATAGATAAATTTTAAACAAAATTTTTCTATAGAAATAAATTGTTGAAAAATTTTTCTATTAGAAATTGTTGAACAAAACTGTCTATAGAAATAAAATTTTGAAAAATTTCTTTATGAAAAT
Organism: Haematobia irritans; assembly: GCA_003123925.1. Classification (NCBI taxonomy): domain Eukaryota; kingdom Metazoa; phylum Arthropoda; class Insecta; order Diptera; family Muscidae; genus Haematobia; species Haematobia irritans. The sequence continues at coordinate 23,170 of PGFW01052127.1, read as the reverse complement.
AACATTTTACAAATTTTCATAGAAAAAATTTGACAAATTTATTCCTTCTGGCAAATTAACTAGGTCAACCAGCACCTGAGGACAGAAACTGAATAATACTGCTGCTTATTGTCTGGATGTTCCTAGTTTCAATAATCATGAGCTCAGGGATCCGGACGGAGGCGGAGCGGAGCAAGCCCTTTTTTTGCCGAGGCGGGGAAAGCGAGCGGGAGCGCATTTCTAAAATCCGAGGCGAGCCGGAGCCGGAGCGGTTCCAAATGAAGAACCGCTCCGCTCCGAAATAAAATATACTTGAATAAATGTGTAACTTGAAAATTTACAGCTGTGTAGGTAATTTCAAATTAGGTTACGTACTTAGCGTAGGTGGTAAACGTCAAAATGTAACGATATGTATTTTTGTACGTACGTACATTGGGAACACAAACGTGTTTTTTTAAGTAAATTGTTTTCAAACGGCAAATTCAAAATATATATCTAAGTAGGTGTTGGTACAAAGTAACAACAGTACTTTCGATCAATTTCATCGGCCGTATTACTAACAAAGATTTTGTAATGAACGTCAAATAAAATCAAATTAAACGATCTATTATATTAATTTTTTAGTTTCTAGCACTGAAAAAAAATATGTCGTGAAAGTCAAAGATCCATGTCCCCTTAAGAAATAAGAATGCAAATTTTGGCTGTAACATGGAAGACGCATTTCTCTAAAATAAAGTTTTTTTCTTGTCCAAAAGGCAATAAATACTTTTGAATGAAGTTGTAATGTTCCTATAATAATAAGTGATTTACTTAAAAATGTGTATCATACATCGAAAGATACAATTTTTAAGAGGTAAGGTCAAACATGACTTTAATAATTAAGAAAATTCTTTAAATTAATAAAATTTGTCTTTAAATTCTGTTTCCTTTTGCATCTGCCTACAAACGAAAAAATCGTTAAAAAATAAGATATGTTTTTCAATCAAATATTTATTTTTAGAAGAGCCGCTTTTTACTGAAAACATAGGCCATAATTTCTACTGAAGTCGAGTCTTAATATGGAAAAATAACTCGTAACTCGTTTTTGATATGATTTTGAATAAACAAATGACGAAAGAAAAATCTAAAAAAAATAAAAAATAACATTTGCTTCCTAGAACCCCCAAATTTAAAAGCAGAATTACGTCTTGTAAAGTATCCTTACTTTATTCTCCGCTTTCTTGGCTCGGAAATTAATACCCAAGCTGTTAAAGGTAAAGACAAATTCTTTTGGAACCGGGCATTCACATTTGCTTTTACTATTGTAACTATATCCCTAGCATTCTCTTATTTCTGATATTAGGTCTCGAAAATTTAATTAAATATTATGGCTAGTTTCAAATTTTGTGTTGAAAAATGTGCCATATACATTTATTAATACCAATAAAGGAGGAAAGATACGAAATTAGGTAACATCTAGATCTGAAGTAAGAATATTCGTAGGATACCAACGCGACTGATGTCGATTGAGTTGTTGCCAACATAAACATTACACACACATTACAAATATAACAAAACCTCTTCTCTACGGTCTGTTGCAGAAACAAAAAAAAAAAACTTTCGGAGAGTAGTTACTTCTACTCTGTGTATAGACTTTCAATTCAATCAGCGTTGCCCCGCTTTTGGTCCGATCGACGCAAATTGGTCGGCAAAAGCATTTCTAATTTTTAAAAATTAAGTCGATGGTCAGACCAAACAAATTGGTCCCATTTTGGTCCATTGTTCCATAAATTTGCGTTTCTATCCATAATTAAATACGTAGATGGTGCCGCAAAGAATATTTCGGAGGTCAAATATTCACATGCTTAAAATAAACGCATACTAGGGTATAAATAAGTTGATCTGTCAAAAAATGTGCCTACAAGAAATATTGATTTTAGACCCATGAAATATAATACGCGTAACGTGATCAGTTGGATCGACTCAGAAATCACCTCTTGAGTCGATTCTAAGCGCTTGTGCGTCCGTCCCGTCCATTCCGTCGTCTATCATGTATGTTGTTGTCTGCACAGATTTCGGCTCGCAATTATTCAACCGATTTTTGATGAAATTTGTACAGGGAGTTTTTTTTGGGCACAAGGAAGAAAGTTATTGAATTTGGAAGAGAAATGCGGAATCAAATTTAGATATAGCCTCCCATAATATATGTATTGCCGCGATTTCGACAAATGGGTCACGTTGCACTTTTTTTACTAACTCGATCGTCCCTGTCAAATTTAGCACAAAATAATCTTCTGTATCACCCTTTAAGTCTGAAAATGTCGAATCGAAATCGTTCAGTATTACGATATAGGTCCCATAATTATATGTATCGGGCCCGTAGGTCATAAAACCCTTATTTATCAACCGATCTTACTCAAAGTTGGCGAAATGTAAGTCTTCATATAGCACTAACTATTTAGTGCAAAAAATCATCGAACCCGGTTCAGATTTAGCTAATGAGCTCCCATATATGTACCGCCGAATATGTTCTAAATAAATAAAACTCAATTGAACAAATAATAGCAATGTTTGTACTATAATTTTCTCGAAGAGGAGCGAGCGGAGCGGAGTCGATTTTTTTTTTTTGTTCCGAGCGGAAGCGAGGAGCGGGAGCGGTTTTTTTTTTCTCCGGAGCGGGAGCGGAGCGAGCGGAGCGAGCGGAGAAAAAAATGGACCGCTGCCGGATCCCTGCATGAGCTACTAAATATTGTCCTACGAGTCCTTGTTTATTAAAATCGGAAAAAATACAATGATAGTTTTTAATTGTTGAGCTTGTAAAGGGCTCTGTTTTGTGTTAGAAATTGGCAATTATCAGAACCGGATCTAAAACATCTGAAGCGATCCAAAAGCCTGCCCACAAATTTAAAACTAAAATCAAACATTGTGTTATAGAATGGACTATGCAAAAATTTTCAAATTTCTTGAATTGGTTTTCGAAAAATATTTCAACATGTAATTATTCATGTCGTTTTTTGAAACTTTTTCATCTTTTTGACCGCTTTCTAGTTTTTGAACGAGAGAAATCGTGAATCTAAGAAAATTTCGATTATGGATCAATTGAATTCAGTTGTATCTCAAATTTTCGCCGGGTATACTATCAATAATACTGTCCAATCAGTACTCCTTAATATCAACGAATAGTTCTTAAATGCTTCCATTCCGTTGCCGTTCTATTTCACAATCTTACGCCAATCGGTTATATCTTAAAAATTGTGAACTAGTCTGATTGTTCATTGATTATCCACTAAAAGGTTACTAGATTTGCTTTCATTCCTCCAATAAAAGCAGCAAAAAGGTTATCTATTATCCATTTGTAATCCACTTTGAAACGATAAAGTTATTTCTTAAATTCCTTTACTCTCTCTCCCATCGTTTTATTTAGGTTTGTTAATCGCATTGATTCGCAGAAAAAAAACTGTAGAAAAGAAGTTTTAGGTTTTCATTTGAAAACTATTTCAAATAAAAGAAAAGTTTTTGTTAGCAAAGGATATTGTCTTTAAAACTTTTTGATATATTTGCCCGTTTATGAAATTGGGCGAGAAAGTGGACATAGGAATACGATAGTTCTTATAGTTGCAAGTCCTCTTGGAATTTCCCTCAAAAACCCCCAAAGTTTACAAAACTGATAGGCAATAGAGCAATGTGTAGCCAACTGTATGATGAGCCCTATTAGCAAAAAATATGCTTAAAAAACAAGAAGTGTAAGTTTTGAAATATTTCTTCAGCTCCTCTTCTTTGTCAAGTCGCGCGAAATAAAGACCGCATTTATATTTATGTGAACTAGCAGCGAAGAACAGTATTGACATATATTTTGGTTTGGCAAATGTCTAATTCGGTCTATTCTCATTCGTCATATCCTCTAATTGAACTGCGGCCGAATCCCTTTCCCCAGGGATGGCTGAGGAGTGTCTAGAACACTAAGGCTTTGTGACAATCCCTAGAGTTTGTGAATCCTTTGCTGGTGGTTGTTCTTGATGTCTCCGATGGCTTTCACATTTTATCTTCATGGAGACGGAAAGGTAAAATGTTTTTGTTTCCGATTTTTGTTTTTTGGTGTTGCTTTTCCAAACATACTCCAAATAATGTTCCACAATTGGTGTTGAATATTGCCAACACTCCTAATCCAAGAAAATTGCTGTCAAAATACCATTCCTCTAGACATTCGGAGACAATTTCTTCGGAATTCTTGTGTTTAATTTTTATAAGATTCTTTCAAATTCTTTGACTACAAGTAGTTTTCAATATTCTGATGAGGGATGAGACGATTGATGGCAGTGGCATCAACAAGAATGGCAAAGGCCTGCATGGTCTGACTACAGACTGACTGACCTATAGAAAGCCATTGAAGTAGCTAATTCCATCCAGTGTAATGGTCTAAACAAAGAAATCTAAAATAACATCTTAAATATGACGATGCGTATCATAAAGCCTTTGTCAAAATGTAAAGTTGAATAAAATTAAATCGTTTCAGCATGGTGCGATTGTGTAGGCAAATAAAGAAAATGTGTCAATTTTTGCTAGGTAGGTGTTAAGGATTTCATCAAAAAGGCATTTAATATCTAATTGGGTGAATATGGATTGAATCGAAGAAGGAGTTTCTTAAGGAGGCAATTGGCAAGGACAACACGGTATGGTCAATAGGGCGTAATAATTGAAATTTTCCTATAGGAAAGATTTCTATAAGCAAGGCGCGAATTGAAGAAATTGTACAAAAATTAATCCAGCTAAGCTGAATATTGAAGTTTTCGTGTAGAAAACTTAAGCGCGAATTGAAACGTTTTCGTGTACGATAAACTAATTCAGCTAGCTTGAAATTGAAGTTTCGTGTACTGAAAACCTTAATTCCAGCTAGGCTGAATTGAAGGATTCTTGTAAAACCCGTTAATTCAATTAGCTTTGAATTGAGAGTTTTCGTGTAGAAAACTTAATTCAAGGCCTAGGCTGAATTGAAGTTTTCGTGTAGAAAACTTAATTCAGCTAGGTTGAATTGAAGTTTTCGTGTAAGAAAACCTTTTCAGCTAAAGCTGAATTGGAAGGCTTCCTGTAAAAAATTGAATATCAGGCTAATTGAAAATTTGAAGGGTTCTTGGAAAAACCTAATTCAGCCCTAGGTGAATTGAAGGATTCCTGTAAAAAAATTGAATTCAGCTAAAATTTGAATTGAACGGTTCTTGGTAAAGAAACTTAATTCAGCTGGGCTGAAATTGAAGGATTCCTGTAAAAACTTAATTCAGCTGGGCAAGGTTTCCTGTAAAAAACTTAATTCAGCTGGGCTGAATTGAAGGATTTCTGTAAATAAATTTAATTCAGCTAGATTGAATTGAAGAATTCCTTTAAAAAAATCTAATCCAGCTAGCTTAAATTGAAGAATTCCTTTAAAAAACTTAATTCAGCTGAATTCATATTTTCCTAAAAAAATAAATCATTCAAATTATGAATTCGCAGGCCTCAATTGACGACTTTCCAATGGAAAACATAATTTAGTCAGGTTGCAGTGCAGTTTTTCTATAAAAAACCTAATTTAACCCGGCTGAATTACAGGCAATTTTCTAGGACAGATAGGCGTAATAATTGAAATTTTTCTATAGAAAGATTCGATAAGCTAGGCTGAATTGAAAAAGTCCTGTAAAAAACTTAATTCAGCTAGGCTGAATTGAAGTTTTCCTGTAAAAAAATTAATAAAGCTAGGTTTGAGATTTAAGGCATCCCCTGTTAAAAAACTTAATTCAGCCTAGGATTGATTGAAGGCATTCTGTTAAAAACTTAACTCAGCGGCGTTCGCTGATTTGAAGAATTCCTTTAAAAAATCTATTCACTGCAGATTTGAATTGACAGGATTCCTGCTAAAAACTTAATTCATCTGATTGAAAATTTTCCTGTAAAAAACTTAATTCAGCTAGGTTTGAATTTGAGGGATTCCCTGTTTAAAAAATTTAATTCAAGCTCACGCTGAATTGAAAGATTCTGTAAATAAACTTATTCAGCTACGCCTGAATTGGAAAGATTTCTGTAAAAAACTTTAATTCAGTGGGCTAATTAGAATTCCTTTAAAAAATTAATATTCAGCCAGGTTAATTGAAGGTTTCCTTAAAAAAACTTAAGTTAAGCTACATTGAAATTTACCCAAAAAAAAAATCGTCCAAATTATTGGAATTCGGCCAGGCCTGAATTGACGACTTTTTTCCATGGAAAACATAATTTATTACACGGTTTGCCAGGATAGTTATTTCTATAGAAAACCTAATTTACAACCGGGCTAGAATATACAGAACAAATTTTCTGGACGAACAGGTAGTGTCATAGGGCGTAATGACAAGGGTGATTACGGTCAAAATTTGGGCAGAGGGAAAAACGCATGTAAATCGGTGAAATCGTGTTATTTATAAAAAATCAACATTAAAATTTCTTTTTTAAGTTCAATTAGTGATAAAAATTCGGGAAAATTATTCAGTTAGAGCTTTCGTTTTCCAAATCAGGATGCCGGGCCTCCACGCTTTGACACCTGCCATCAGATTTTTGTACAGCCACCTTGTCCACCTTATTTCGCCGCAGAAGCAGTTTTGCCGTTGAACTTGCTGTCGTCCTATAGGCAGTTTTTTGGTCTTCTTTTAGAGTTTCGCTTGACAATAGCCGAGTTATTTTCTCAATTGGTGCGAGCTATGGCCCTCGAGCTCTATTGCGCCGTGTTGGGGAGGTTCTTAGTCCTTGGGAATCACCTGCAAGATTTGTTGGCGGCGGTCCTCCAGGCTTATTTACCGTAATTTGGCAAATGCCAAATCCGGCCAAAGCATCCCCGTGCTTTCTTTCCCAGAAAGGCAGCAGACGTTTACTTCAACACTCTTTACGATAAATTTCCTTGTGTGACAGTTCCCGGAGCTATGAAAATGCTGCTTTATAAAGCCACAGCGTACAGATGGCTTGCCAAAACCAGATTTTCTTTTTCGAACTTTGACAGTCTCTTTATTTGCTTGAAAAATATCTGCCTACCTTTCCTTCTTTTGCCGTTATAAAACTCAAGTCCGGAGCTGCTTTATCGGCTTTGACGTAGGTTTCGATCGTCCTTACCACGCACGTCAAACTTCGTCAGCATGTTCGTGTACGCTCGGACTGATCGCGCCTTTGTCGTGGTATTTGTTATCATCGCGCGATTTGGAGTCACCTACCTTCTTGTAAGTCGATAGTCCGGCGTTTTTGGTTGGTTAGACGATACACCCAGCTTGATTTGCGCGGCATCTCGGAGAGAGACGGTTTAGGGTTTCGACTTGGATACGCAACTCTCTTTGTCGTCCTTCAGCGCTTCCGGGTTTTCGATTTCCCCGATCAGTACTTCTGGCTGTCGACAAACGTTTCCCCAAACACTTTTAATTACATTTGTAAAACGGTTTGAATTGTGCAACTTTTAAGCGATATTTTGCCAGACTGTTGCGTGCGAGTAGTTTTCGGATTTTCGTTCGGATGCGCTGAGCAATTTTTGTTACTTCTGCCTTAGGACGGCATATGTTGACACTGAAGAGGTGAACTATCCACAAATCAAATAGAAGGCAACATTTACACACACACCTTTCAAAATTGAGGGGTGTTCAGGTTTTTTAAATGCAAATTAAGAATACGTCAAGTTTATAATTGACACAATTTTTGAACGTATTCACCTTTTAAACCATTCTAGCTTAATAAGGCTAGAAATTTTTTTTTATTAGCCAATTTTTTTTTCATTTTAGCATATTCGTGATTGCTAGAATTTTCAAGGTAGTTTGGGTTTTTTTTGAAATTCAGCATTGGCAATTAATGAATTGGAATAAGGATGCATTTCCGCATTCATTTCCTTATCACACTCCCATTATTCTCTTCGTGATGGGCATTGCAATACCATCTTGTGTGCTAGAATGGCATTGCCCTAGTTTTCGAAACGAAAACGAAAAAACCTAAATAGAAGGAATGGACTGAATAGTCTATAGTGGCCTGTATTCTTAATCGGGCTGCCACTTTAACCTAACCTTAAATAGAAGGAAAAATGTAATCAACACCAACCCGAAACAAGGCTATAATTTTGACACGAAATGCCGGACGATGAGGAAAAAAGAATCCTACTGCTGACCACATAGGAAATGTCTGTGATTGCTTGGTGTGGCTTTAATTTAGATAATAGAGTGTAACGACATCGTAAAATCATAAAGGAAAAGAAAATTGTAGAATAATTTGGTTGAAATAAAGAGTGAGTCAGCTTGAAAAGCTTACGTGCTTTAACAAGAAACCTCTAAACCTCTATGAGAGCTAAGCTCAAGCTCCAATGATCATATGTCCTAACAGCACGAGCTTGGTTTTTGGCACAGTGCGCGCTTTTTACAAATATTATTCTAATGAACGACTTCTTGCGATTTATGAATCAGATTACCCAATGGAACCTGTCTCTTACCGCACACGAACTAGTTGGACAGTGCCCCCCCCTCCCCAATCGGCCTACCCCCCCCCCCCCCCCCCCCCCGCTTATCAACATATGATCGAAAATATTTCAAACTTTTGCTTTTGTTACAAAATTTCATTCTAATGAAGACTTTTGTCGATTATGCAAGCTAGCCTCACATTCTATATAACATTTTGCAATTATTTTTTAAATAAAAGAAAATCATTAAATATTTAATTTGCAACAACTTAACAATTTTTTGGGGTCTTGGAGTATGATCTCGGATTTTCAGTTATTGATAGCAATTTCAACACTACTATAAACTTATGCATCAGATGAACTCTAAGTAATGAATCCAATCACCAATAAATTCTAATTTTATTTGTGGTTTCTATAAAAACGTTATGTAACTAATAAATAAAATAAAATTTAAAAATCGTCTCGTACAATCAATATCCTTGTATAAATACTCCAACAAATGTAATACGTCATGATATGCGTTCATTATCGCTTGGAATGACATTGACAAAGCGTTGAGTGACTTTTTGTTCTCGCTAATACCCACTTGTTCAATAGGACATACTTGGTTTTTTTAGCCCCCTCCACCATTAGGATGGGGAATATAACTTTGTCATTCGTTTGGTATAAACACATTCAAATATTGCTCTAACGACACCATAAGTTAATAATATCTGGTCGTGTACGTGAGAATTCTTGGAGTCGCACTAAGGCATGTTCGTCGTCCGTTCCGTCTGTCCGCTGTTCCGTGTCCGTCTGTGGAAATCACGCTAACTTCCGAACGAACCAAGGCTATCGACTGTTGAACTTGGACCAATGGTAGTTGTTATTATGTAGCCGAATGGTATTGAAAATCGCGCATATCGGACCACGTTTCGTATACCCCCATATAAACCGATCCCCAATTTGGCTTGGGAGCCTTTCCCGGAGCAGCAAAATTCATCTGATCCGGTTCGAACTTTTGGTACCGATGTTAGTATACGGCCTCTCAACACCATGCGCAATAATTGGTCCAATCGGTCTCATAGATTATATATACCGCATTAACCGCATCGTCTTTACCCTCCGGAGCCTCTTGGAGGAGCTAACACGATCGTTGGCTTTTTTTAGGTACGCTTGGTCTTTTACTGGTCTCTAAACACCCATGCAAAATCAGTTGGTCTCTAATCCCTCCCTATATTCCGTCCCGTGCCATAATTAAATTGCCCGATAATCCCAGATTTGACCTCCGGGCCTCTTTGGAGGGAAAATTTCATCTCTTCCGGTTGAAATGTGGGGTACCTGGATGTTATTTATACGTCCTTAACACACAGCCAAAAATGTGTCATATCGTCTGTCCTAATTAATATATAGCCCTGTCGAATGATATAAACCGATCCAGATTTGACCTCCGGGGTTCCTCTTGGCGACGCGAGGGGCATAGAAACATTATCCGGGACTCTGTAATGAATTTGGTACTACTGGTCGTTAGTATACGACTCTAACAACCATGACAAAAATCATTCCGGAATCTCTCACGTACTCGGTTTCATAAATGAACTCGATTATATAGGCTCCACATACTAAAACCGTTCCCCAGATTTGAACTCCGGCAGACCTCATTGGGATGAGCAAAATTCATCCGAATCCCAATTGAAATTTTAGCTGTTGTTATGTAATAATAGTCTGCGATAAATAAACCATGCAAAAGAAATTGGTCCATATACAAGGTCTTATCAGTTATATATTAGCTCCATTATAAACGACTCCCAGATTTGACTTCTCAGGGTGAGCCTCTTCCGGAGGAGCAGACGCATTATGTTCCAGATCCGATTCAGTGGTAGACAATCTAAAGGCTACTATGTGTAAGGTTTATTATATAGAGTGTATCTAGAAGTAAGCATGCAAATAATTGGGATCCTACGGAGTTTATACTCGACGATCCATAATTATAGTATAGCAAAGTTCAGTCCCCCGAATGCGTGGTGAAATTTTGGTACATTTTGTCAATATATGGCCTCTAACAGCATGTAAAATATAGTCAATATCGAGTCTAGTTAGATTTATATTCGATGACGTACCATTACACAAAAATGGTCTCATATCCCATAAAAATACACCCTACCAAATTTATTTCCATAAAGAATTCTTGTCAATAATTATTACTATAGCAACAGTCTGTGTCAAAATTTTTCACTTTCTATAGAAAGTTTTGATTCAAACGTTTATTCTATCTTAGAAATGTTTGTCAAATATTGATTTTCCATAGAAAGTTTTTTTCAATATTTTATTTTTATAGAAAACTTTTTGTAAAAAATTATTTCTGTAGAAAATTATTAGTCCAACATTTATTTCATACAAAATTTTGTCAAACTATTTTACTTCCATCGAAAATGTTTACTGTGTCAACTTTATTTCTAATAGCAGAAATTTGTCAAGTTTTTGATTGTCTAAGGAAAATTTTGTCAAAACTCTTCAAATAATTTTCTATATGAAAATTTTGTCAAGTTTTCATTTCTATAGCCATAATTTCTAGTCAAACTATATATAACGTATTTAATCGGCCTTTTTTGCGCTTATATAATACCCGCTATGGACTAACTTTACAAATTTAGATGACAGTTGATAAAAGTTTTTACGATACCTTGCATCAGGCAAAGTGTTATCGCAATCCCAGTAATTCGTCTGGTGATGACAGCCTTTTTAGTAGAAAAGTTCTACGCAACCATGGTGGAGGGCTACATAAATTCGGCACTGGCGAACTTCCGCCGTATATAACTTGTTTTTTTTTTTTCTTTTTATTGTTGTACGTGTCACTTTCCCTTTGGAATACACATGCCACCTGTGCTCATGTCGACATCAGCCCAATTTGGCTTAGTACATACTCTTTTAGTAAGGAACGATTGTGGTTTCGTTCTACATCGTTTCACTATATTCAGTAGTCATACCATCATCACCATCAATCATGTGTGTAATATTCCATTTGATGCCTATTGATTGTTTAAAGCCGTATATTGCAACTAAATTGATTTCTTCAGTTCATGTTCCATTTCAAAGGGAAAGTAAAAAAACAAAAAAAAAAGAATAGATAGCAGTAAGAAGTCAACCTATATGGTCGATAGGGGAAAATGTTACCATGCGAAAAAAATGATGGAAGGAGGATATTGTTGAACGAGGTTCAATTGCTGGAAGGATCTTTTATAGAAAAAAATTTGACATCATTTCAAATCAAATTAATTTTTTTTTTAAATTTTCTATAGAAAAAAATGATTGATTAAAATTTTGTCGCAAGAAATAAAATTTTGACAAATTTTTCACTTAGCAGCAACAACAATAAGACCGTTGGAAAACTGTGACCGAAAGCGTTTTTTTTCGTTTGTTATTGAGAGTTTTTTGATATTTCACTTTTCAAGCCCCTATTTATCGCCGAAGAAAATTCGTTTAGTTTAGAAAATTTTTATTTTTTCAATAAAAAAGATTTATTTGAACCAACAACACAGTCCATTTCGTTTAATATCAAACCACATGTTCCTTTCTGAACTTCTAATGAGAACGATTTACCAAATGGGACCGATAAAAATCATTAATCCGATACACGTTTTGTGAATCCTAAAATACCAGAATACTGTTACAATTTCAGCAAATCAATAAAAACATACGTTTCTAGAACTCAAGGATTAAACGGGAGATAAACTTCTTATGGGCGTATACTTATAATCATGAGACCAGATACTCACCGTTTTCGCACAACTCTTTATGACCCGAAAATACCTCTAGATTTCAATTTCTGGGCAAATGGATAAAAAACTTCGGGATTCTTAGAAAGCCCAAGAAGATAAAAATTTTAAACACATTACCATTGTACTTACAATTTAAAAATTTATCCATGTATATGTTGAAAATTTTTCGATCTTCCACCATATCTGGACTATATGTAAGGAAAACAAAAAAATTTGGTTCGAAGAGGATCGACCCACGATCACCTTGGCATGCATGATCGGACGTAGCAACCACTGCTCCACGAGTGCACATAATGTATTATTCGTTAATAACCTTTGTTTAAATCGGTTTCGTGGGCGACGCAAGCTATACTATAATATATAACCTTATATGGCGGTACTTGTCTATGATGAAAATAACGGCACAGTCATAGCTCAGTGGAACAGTGTGTTAGCTTTACACCAATTGCATCGGTCCGCGGTTCGATCTCCGTCCAAGACCAAAGGTAAAACAAAATAATTAAAAAATTATAAATCGTATAATTTCTTCTACATGTTTGTATTACAGACAAAGTCGCTAAGACAACTAAAAAAACTTCGTGGAAGTGAAAAGATGTGAGGGAAAATGCAAATTAACCAGAAAAAAATTTTTTTTTGAGTTAGTCCTTTATGAAACAAAAAATTTTGACAAAAAGTATTCACTAGAAACTAAAAATTTTGACAAAACTTTTAAATAGAAAAATTTTTCGCAAATTTTCCATAAGCAAACAATTTTACAAAACCATATATAGAAATTAAATATCTTCAATAGAAAATAAAATTTGACACAATTTTAAAGGGTGATTTGTTAAGAGCTTGATAACATTTTTTTAAAAAAAATAACTCATTTAAAAATTTGCAAAATCTCATCGGTTCTTTATTTGAAACGTAGATTGTCCATAGACATTTACTATTTTGAAGATTAAATTCATTTTAAGTACCGCGGCATGCGTCTTAGGTGGTCCTGTCGAAATGTCCAATTTTGAGAGCAACTTTTCGAGCATTTCGGCCGGAAATAGCCCGAAATTTCTTCAGATGTGTCACTTCCAAGCTGAATAGTTGCTGCCTTAATTCTGTAGACTTCTAGATATGGACGTAGCCACAAAATAAATAGTCTAAAGGCGTCAAATCCGCATGATACATTAGTGGCAACATACCGCGTCCATTTCTGGAGATGAAATTGTTCTTACCGAGTTTATCCTCAATAATTGCCATAGAAATCGCGAGCTGTGATGGCATGTAGCGCCAATTCTTGTCTGAAAGCCCACATGTCAACCAAGTTCCCAGTCTTCAAAATTTCTTGGCACAAAACAGTTTTTAGCAATCGAACGAGAGCGATCGCCATTCAACCCGTTAAACGTTGCGTCCAACAGGCATCTTTGAAAAAATACGCGATTCATGATTGCCACAGCGTACTAACACACACCAAAAGGCATTTTTCGGATGCAATGGCAATGTTCTGAACGCTTCTGTTGCTCTTCACTCGCAATGCGGCAATCTTTCTTATTTAGTAGCACTACCAGAAATGAGCCTCATCGTCTGAACAAAATTTTTGTCATAACACATTTCAACGAATCTCTCCTGGC
>PGFW01052126.1:21051-43534 GCA_003123925.1 Haematobia irritans | reverse complement strand
GTCTTTGGATTAAGGCCTTTGGTATTTGTTTCTAGTCGAAAGCTCGATGTTTTACACTTTATCTGAATTTTCAAACCATTTTTTTTTTTGGTTATTGATATTATATCAAATATACCATATGATTTTCTTTTCGTTGAGAGAAAGGTGGCTCAGATTATTTATGAATAATCCAGTCAAAGGCGCGAAGCTTTGTACCGAAACAGCCAGCCAAAACGTTTCCTTTTATATTTAGCCATTTAGCCATAACCATAACCATTTAGTGACCTAATGTCGCAATCTGCCAACTAATAGCTCTATCGTAAAGCTTGAATGTCGTACAATCTTATGTACCCTCCACCATGGATTGCTGCGTAGAAACTCTACGAAAGACTGTCATCGACGAGCAATCGATTACTTGGGTTTGTGGTAAATACTTGACCGATGGCAAGGTATCTTTAAAACTTCTTAAGCTATCGGTTTTCTAAATAGTGAGTTAGCCTATACGTGGTATATATTAGACAAAAAAGGTATCTATCGGTAAGTCTACAATAATTAGAAATCGTATGGACTGCCGGTACGTAGAGGCCAGAATTGAAATATGGGGGTCGTTTTATATTGGGAAGCGATTATCTGAGGGCTATATATATATCTAACACATAGACCGGATATAGACCTAAGTTAAGCATGGCTGTTATGGCCATATCTACTTAAGCACAATGTATCCAAATTTAACTTACTTTTCGGATGAAATTTGCTCGCTCCTAAGAGGCTCCAAAACCAAATCCGGCATTTAGGTTTATATGGGCGATATATTATAATTATGGACTGATATGAACAATTCCTGCATGGTTGTTTGATACCATATTTAAGCACCACGTACCTAATTTCAACTGGATCAGATGCATTTTGGTCTTCGCAAGAGCTCCGGAGGTCAATATCTGGTATCTGTTGTATATGGGGGGCTATATATAATATGGACCGATATGTGACCAATTTTTGGCATGGTTATTAGAGACCAATACTTACATCTGTCCAAAAACTTCAAAGCCGGATTGGATGAATTTGACATTCTCTTAGAGGTTCGCAAGCCGCAAAATCTGGAGAAATCCGGTTTTATATAGGGCTATATATTAATATGGCGCGATGTGGACCAAATTTTTACATGATTGTTAGCGATACATATTCTTACAGCGCATGTACTTAAATTTCGCCGATCGGATGAAATTTGCTTCTCTTAGATGGACTCCGAAAGCGCCAGAAACTGGGGATGGGTTTATATATTGGGCATGACATTGAATCAATTGTCGAAAGCGCCTTTGCCACTCTGAGGTAACTCCAAAACCTGCATTCTGACAACAGCTATTTATTTTCGGGCTCATACGCATAAATTCACGATTCATCGTCTGCCACGATGTCATAAACGTGTCTCTAGCATTGCGATGGTACTTTTGAAGCATTTCTTTTGATCGATCGAATACGAACTTTTTTTGAGAGATTTGACAAATTGTGTTGGATCCAACGCGAACGAAATTTTTTGTCGGTAACATGTTTCATGAAATGATCTGTTGGCTCTCTGTTTTTGAAATTATGAGAGACAACTGTCGGCATCAATGGGTTAGCCTGGAACAAACAACTGATTTTTGGACGATGACATTTCAAGAAATGCCTCTATGGAGTGAAAAGTTGCGAAAAATAATCGCAGACTTTTTGATGTCGACGAGTTAAATTCCAATTTTTTGAAACTTCAGACGATTTAATTTCAAATTTTTGGGGCAAGAATGAATCTTTTATATATTGCTGTAGAATAACCCAAATAACGCTCGAAATGTCAAAACGTTTCTGAGTACCTATAACCTGCAAAAATGTCAAGCTTTAACGAATATGGTTGCCAGTTTGGCAAATTGTTATACTAGGGTTGTCCAATTCTCGTCAATTCACACCACGAAAATGAAATATGATCACCTTATGTTTTAATTTCGGACAGGGAAGCTATATAACATATTTCAAGCGTGTTAGTTTTAATTGCTTTATATTTTGGATGGAGAATACCAACATGACTATAGTTTAGAGCCTAGCTAGTATTTAAATGTGAATAAATCTTTTCGTCTCTCTATATATTGCCGATCTTTTGTTTGCTCTATCGTGAACCGTTGACTACTGCAGTGTAACGAACTGATCCGAAATCAAAGCCGCGCGAGATAGATAAATTTGCTCGTGACTGAAAATATCGCGAGAGCGTGAATGCAACATATTTGAAAAACGAGCATGGGCTAAAGCAATTGAAATTCAAAAAAAGTTTTGGGCGCCCTAGAGCTCATCGATGTAGCAAAATGTTAGAATGGAAAAGGTCGAGGAGTTGTTCGGTTTTTGCAAAAAGTTTCCCCGGTACCGAATTAGATGTCTCCGAATGAGAAGCCATTCCAAAATTCGAGCGGCAGTTTGTGAACAATAAAATGATCGGAAAATGTACACCAGAAATTAAGACCAATGCAACTGTCCGATGGTCGCTCACCGCTGCATATAATTGTGCCCACGCATTATAGAATGCGTGATGGAGATTCTAATAAGTTTGGCCATTCCGTTTGTAACACATTGAAAAATATCATTCCGACGCATAAAAGTAAATATATTTTTTAATCAGGGGCAGTAAATTCTAATACGATGTAACGATTGTTCGTCTGGGCTGCCTGTTCGGCCAAAGCGAATTTTTATCACACATTTGGTATTTCAGAATTTTTGGATTTTTTGGAACAAAGTCATAAAACCAACAACAAAAGTCCATGTCGCTCCTCTTGTCTTCCAATATCTTTTAGAACCCTTAAACGACTTCCCTTTTACCTCATTCAACCAATTCCCCATTAGTTTTGATATTATAATGACAAAAAGAATTTTTCGTAGACATTTTTCTTCATGCGAAACTCGATCTTCATTCGGAAAAAGACGGCCCGTCTGCACTAAACAATTTGTTCTCAGTACCAATTCTCCTTAAGGATTTTGGTAAGTGATTTTCGAGCAACGGATGCTACTTCTTTAACCTTCGTTGCATGACATTGCATATATGGCAATGTTTTTTTTTTTTTCGTTTCTTCTGTCTAGCTCCTATTCTTTCACATATTTTTACCATAATTTTTTTGTTTATTCACATTTTGGAAGCCGTAGATTCAATATTTGATAAGGATTTTTTCCAGTATAGTCAAATGTTATTCTTCTGGTCAAATATTAAGTGCTTGCCGAAATCAAATACTGATTTCCGAGAAAATAACATGATTGCCAAAACCATGTTACATGGTCACCACTCCCCAAAAATAACATTCTTGCTTTTAAAACATGTTTGATGTGATCATATTCCTTCTCTTAGGTTATAACATACAAGCTGCTGGGTTGTAATTGTTACAGCGTATGATTCAATCGTGATAGATAGGTTAAATGGTTCACATTTTTTTGCGGTGTCCATCGCCCTGTCTTGCTTTGTTCACATAACCGAATCATATAAAAAATAAAATATGGCGGTTTCACTAAATTCTTGTAAAAGCGTTATGTTCGTCATCCTCTTTATTAAGCATGGTAGTGTCTCCATCTTTTTTCTGTTTGGGTCCCACCTAGAAAGTTTCGTCGCCCTTTCGACCGTTTGCACTGTTCCACGTGGAACAGTTTGGGGCGAAGACCCGCTCAAACGGTGGCTGCTCTATGGGATTAACGTTCCTGCAAGTTTCAGTTCCTTTGTGTTAAATGCAAAATGCGGAACTAGCTGTGCATCAAAAAGGCAGAAATATATTTAGAATCCAAAAGTTTTGGCTTTTAAGACATTGCAGCGGCCCGAAAGGAATGTGATCAACCGGATTCAAACATGTTTCAGCAGTAAAAGATGTTAGTTTTCGAGTGGGTAACTGTGTAAAATGTTTGAAGCAACCATTGGCTATTTTCTCAGAAATTAATGTATCTGAATTTGGCAAAACATTTTAATGTTTGTGAAGAAAACAATTTTTTTTAGTAAAAAATGTTCATTTTCCCCATCCAGGCAATAAAAATGTTCATTTAAAAAAGTTGATTTGCTCTGATTCAAATTTTCCTGCCTTATAACTGTGATATATAGAGATAACAATGTGCACTAAAACAAATTGCTTATCTGGCCATGGAAATGCATATAAAAATATATGAATCGAACGAAAATTGGTTTACGGTATCATAACTCCATATATAGACAATTCTATACATTCCAAAAAATTTTAATCCTTGCTGAAATTAAATCATGCAAAGCGAAGGGTTATAAACCGATTATCTGGGCTTTAAAATCGAAAGATCTATATAATTAAAATTAGGACACAGATCTCGTTATCGAATTAGTCCAAACAAACAAAATTAAGACATATATTGCTAAAATCTGCTAAAGAAGTCTTAGTAAATTTTGAAGTATTTTTGTCTAAAATGAAGAGATTAAATATTCCGTTAATTTATGAATGATTTCTTTCGATCAAAAATGTTTCTTTAGTTTAAAACATGCGACGAATTTGGAAGTTTAACACCGAATACTTTAAGTTTGTTTTCCTAGAATCAAAATACGCCAAACTCAAATTTCTTCTTTGGCTCCGAATCAATACCAAAATCATTTGGTGTAAATACGATTTTTCTATACATTTTGGCAAAATGTCATTTACTTTGAAAATTAGTTTTTGTATTTTTAGTTGTAACGAATGATTTAAAAATATTTCTATTTTTTAATCTAAAATAACAGATTATTAATAAGATACATGCTTATTGAAAAATATTTAATGAAAATAAATATCTTTTAGACTAATTTTGAATTCAGGTTTAATACTAATGCATTGTTATAATTTAAATTTAATAAATGAATATGTTGGTGTATTTTTGGGAGCTTGTTATAGGCGCTTACAAAGTTTTTTTCTTAGGCCTGCTTATTTGTTAATAAAATATTTTTTTCTTTACTCGTATCTCTTAATGGTATAAGAAAACACAAATTCATTCTTTATTGCATCAGAGCAAATATTAATGCGCTTTTGAAAAAAAGCAGCAACTAATGATAACAATCCCAATTCATCTAAACATTGTGGGGTGCAATATGGTATGATTTGATTTTACTTTATATGTTTAAGGCGGTAATACCAGATTACTTTTTTTCAAGGCAAAGTAAAATATTTACCTTGTTTCGTTAGTAACAATTTTAAGCCAAGCTTACACATATTTACACTGAACCAGAAAACTAAAACAAATAAAAAAAACTCTGAACTAGTTTTTGTCATTGGACTTTTAGCCTATCTAACACTGTAGCTGGGAATATATTGTTAGTCTAACTATTGTGGTGGATCCCCTTTTGGGCCCACAAAAATGGTTACAAAGGATTGATTAAAATCTCTTCCATAAATCATGTGATAGGTGAATAGCCAAAAACATAAGAGTTCCTATTAGTTTTGAATGAAATCTGGACTTTGAAGCAAAATTCGGGCAATACAAATTCTATAACCACTAGCTAGGCATCATCTAAAATTATGGAAGTTTTTCTTAAATTTGAACTGAGTAATTGCATCACGACTATTGTTTTGGATTTGAATTTCAATTTGTTTTGCTTTCCCCTTACGTTGAATAGAGGAAAAGAAAAACAAACTTTGACAAAAAATCAAACAAACTTCAAAAATAATTTTTATGTTAGAGAATCGAACACGTTTTGTTGCTTAAGTCTTTTGTTTTTATTTGCTCACATGCTATGCAATTTGGTATTTGGCGGTGCTAAGTTTTTTTGTAATGCTATTGCATCGCCCTCTTCTGCCTTCTTCCATACCACCACTGGCATTATTATGGCAATTAATAATGTATATTTGCAAATGCTCACGAAACAAATAGATGTCTATCTGACATTCCAACGTCATAATATTAAGTTTTTGAAATCTGCCAAATTTCCTAAAAGAACGTCAACTGAGCGTTTTAAAATTTTTGTAGACTCACACAATAAGTTTTGAGCTAAAAGTAATTGTTGGCTTTTAAAATTTGAATTGAAATAATTATCTTGTTGGTATTAGAAGATAATCAAGTGTCACGCATATTGGACATTTGAAATGTTGTGAATTTTATAAATTATGATTTTTTTTCAAATGACTAAATATATGTAATTCCAAAATATACAAAATTCAAATGAATGTTGTATGAGCGGCAATTTGTTTTATGTTTTAAGTTTTCTGACCAGTATTTTTCGATGTAAATTGTGAAAGTTAATATTTGTATGTTCTTTACTACAGTGTGGCGCATTTCTAAAAATGGCAGTTTAATTTAATTGTTTACACACAGAAAAAATAATCAGCCAAAATATTTCCGCAAATAAAAAAATGGATTGAAGTTGAAATTTTTTTTCAATTAAAGGTGAGTATAAGTTCGAGTTTTAGCCGCTAAAATCGCATTTTTTCAGATTACTTTTCTTTAATAATACTTTTTAAGGAATAGCAAATTTGTGAAAACTTGGCTTTGGTGCTTTCCCCCCCCATCAAGTTATAATAAAACTGCAACAAATATGTAATAATTTTATTCCTTTTTTTACTGATTTAAGTTTCAACTTTAAGTGGAAAAAACTCGAACTTTATACCCATCCTTAATAAATTAAGTGATATCAATTCAACTTCCTTCAATTCACAGATAGCCAACACTAAATTTAATACGAAAATTTATGATTGAAAATTTTTAATTTAAAAAAAATTATTGACAACAATTAACCTCTTAAAACTCGGAAAGTTAAAACAAGTAATATATGGCCGTAAGTTCGGTCAGCCGAAAGCTTAATTACCCTCCACCATGGATTGCTTTAGAAACTTCTTCTAAAGCACTGCCATCCACAATGAATTACTTCATTGCGGTAGCTTGCCGATGGCAATGTATCTTAAGAACCTCCTAACACGTCTTCTAAAATTGTAAGCCTAAGTCGCATCATGGTATACCCTATCAATACACACAACGAACGCGAATTAAATAACGTATATAATTCCAGCTTTGACAAATTTTCTATAGAAAAAAATTTGACAACATTTTCTATAGAAATAAAATTTTAACATAAATATTCAAAAATTTTCTATAGAAAATTACAATTTGACAAAATTTTTCTAATAGAAATAAAGTTTTTTCACAAAATTTTCTATTAGAATACCAATTCTTGACAAAATTTTCTATAAGAAATAAAAAGTTTTTGACAAAATTTCTATACAATGAAATTTTTAACGAAAATTTCTATTGAAATAAACTTTCTTGACAAAATTTCCTATAGAAATAAAATTTTGTGGTAGATTAATTTTTGGGCTTCGAGTGGCAACCCATGATTATGAACCTTGATATGGACAATTTTTGTGTGTTGGAGATCGGCTATATTATAATATAGAGCGCGATATGGACCAATTTTGGTATTGGTTGTTAGCGCCATATACTACTACCATGTACGGCAAATTTCATCCGATCGGAATGAAGGTTGCTTCTTTAGAGGATCTGGCAAACCAAATCTGGGGATCGGTTTACAATGGGGCTATATATACTTTATGGACGGCTTTATATGGACCAATTTTTGCATGGTTGTCAGAGACCGGAGACTAACAACCATCGTACCTAATTTCCACCGCGGATCGGATGAATTTTTGCTCGCCTGCAAGAGGCTTGCCCAGGAGGTCCAAATCTGGGGATCGATTTATATGGGCTATTATAATATTATGGACCGATTATGGACCACTTTTTTTAATTGGTTGTTAGACGAACCATACTACTACTACGCATGTACCAAATTTCATCCCGGATGGGGATGCAGGTTGCTTCTCTTTAGAGGATCCGCAAACCAAGATCTGGGGATCGGTTTATATGGGGGCCTATATATTATGGACCGATACTGGACCAATTTTTTGCCCTGGTTGTTAGAGACCATATACTAACCCAACACGTACCAAATTTGAAGCCGGATGGGTATGAATTTTGCTCCTCTAAGAGGCTCCGGAGGTCCAAATCTGGGATCGGTTTATATGGGCCTATATATAATTAATGGACTAATTTTTGCATTTGTTGTTAGAGACCGATATACTTAACACCACTGTACTAAATTTCATCCAGATCGGATGAAATTTGCTCAGCTATCTTACAGCTTCCGCAAGCCAAATTTTGGGTCCGTTTATATGGGGCCTATACGTAAAATGTGGACCGATTACGCGCCCATTGTGCCAATAAACCATCTGACCTAGATCAATAACAAATACTTGTGCCACGTTGAAGTCGATAGCTTTGTTTCGTGTCGGAAGTTAGGCTGTGATTCTCAACAGGACGGACGAACGGACATGCTTAGATCGAACTCAAGAATCTTTCACCACGACCTCAGAATATATATACTTTATGTGGCGCTTAGAGCATATTTCCGATCGTGTTACAGAAGTTTAATATCCTATGGTGGAGGTATAACAATTAGGTGGGCTAACCAACAAAAATTTTTGGCCTAAAAATTGTTTTTAAATTACAGATATAATTGAATCTTTTAGATTAAGGATAAAATTGCTTCAAAATTTAGGCTAAGGCTCATTTTAAAGAGGATTTCCATCAGTAGCGTTCTTCGGAACGAAGAACAATCTTTTTAGCTATGAAGAAGGTTTCAGCGTTTAAATACTAGAAGTGGCGCCAATATGTATTAGGTACTTTTAGTTAATGTGGTATCACAAACCTGGACCTGAATAGTCTAAGTGAGCCTGAATCTTAATCGGGCCTGCCACTTTAACGCTAACCTAAGCCTAACCTTTACTATGAGTATCTGCTATAATAATTTTAATTGATCCTAAAGTTTAAAAACCGAAGAGGTCACTAAAAATGTTCTGTAATTAATGGGAAAATCTTGGGAATCCAAATTAATTTTTTTCGAGTGTCGGGAGAAGGTAGTAAGGTAGCATGAACATTTTTCGATGTCTGGACGAGTAGTTTTACACCATAGCTCTCCTAGCCCTATTTTTCAAAATTGACAAGTCATCATTATATATACAAGTCAGCATCCTCTTTGTCCAATTTGTTTGGAAAATTGAAAGTTTCCGATTTTTCTTGAAATGTGCAGGAAGGTAGTGATGTATGCGACTTGACACGAAATTGTCGTGTCTCACGATAAATTTTCGTAACCTCAGGCGTGAGTCACGCTGATGAGCTGGACGGCCTGAGGTCACGCTTGATTGCTGACGGCGTGAGTGGTGGCGTGATTAACACACCAAATTTCAATCCCTGAGCGCGAGTCCACGAAAATAATATATTCGTGAGTGTGGCATGAGTTAAACAATTCCGCTAAGGAGTTAAAATTTATTTGCAATTTTAGCTGATACCT
This sequence comes from Haematobia irritans, assembly GCA_003123925.1. NCBI lineage: Eukaryota > Metazoa > Arthropoda > Insecta > Diptera > Muscidae > Haematobia > Haematobia irritans. The sequence continues at coordinate 34,230 of PGFW01052126.1, read as the reverse complement.
AGGATGTAAGAGTTCAAAATAAAAGCTCGCGGTGTGAGTCACGCTGATGATGAACGGCGAGAGTGTGCGTGAGCGTGATTAACCAACCAACTGTCCATCCCTTGAGCGTGAGTCACGAAAATAATATATTCGTAGAGTGTGCATGGAGTAACAATTCCGCTAAGGTGTTAAATTTATTTGTACAAATTTTAGTGGATTACCTAGAATGTTAGAGTTAAATAAAACTTGTCGATTTTTTATCATGCTCATGTTTTTTCAATCAGGTCGCCTTAGGTCAATTCTATCAATTCGAGAAGTCCACGGAAGTTGTCTTTTGAGAAACGAAACTTTTCGTGAGTACGAACATTTTTTAATAGTGGTGTGCAGTCCTTTTAAAGATGTTTGTGCGTGAGTAGCAATTTTTCCTTTTCCGTGAGGTGCGTGAGCGCTCTTAACCAAAAATATCGTGCGTGAGTAAGATTGTGGGAGACACGCACGCCTCTCTCTGTCTTTTATTGTTAAGACGGACCATTTTACACTTCGCATATTTAGCCATATGTCTGTACATAGGTATCACTAAAAACACGAAAATGCAAGTTGTCCTGATTTGTTTAAATATAAAGGACACAGTGAGTGAAGCCGCATGAGGCTTGAGGGACTTCCCCGGCTCTACTCTTTAAAAAGAGTTCATGTGCATTTGGTTTTTTGGTTTTCAGAAGACTTAATTTATTATCTCATGTTTGAAAACTAATTCTGTAAAAGGATATGTGACTAAGTTAACACCAAAATGTTCCTTAAAGAAACAATTACTTCGTACTAGTACTTTATAATATACGAATCAAACTAAATTTGGGGGATTCCAGATAGTATGTAGAACCTAGAAAGGCGAAATATGAAAGCTTAATAATTAAAGGTGGCTAAGTCAAATTTTTGAAATCTCTTACAGGACCGCGACAAAAAAGACTTAATAAATAATGAAAAAAACTTCTTCTACCACCAAACTCGCTCTGAATGAAGTTATAATATTTGCATCACTGTTCAAGCCTGCGAAACATTCTAAAAAAATTGGCAAAAAGAAGCATGTATTCGTCTTCGTTATAGTCGTTTGTGACATAAGCACTTTTTGTTGATGTTGAAAAACATTTTTTTTAGCTTAGAAGATTTTTATTTAACATATTTTCTCCACAATACTCATATCAGTTGAAAGTTTTGAAATAAAGATATGGAATAGGTCGTCTTTATTGTATAGAGGTGTATAATAAACTCAAAGAAAAAGTCCAACCGTCGATCCAAAGATTTTGACCATCAGTTTTAAGGATTTTGAGCCAAAATTCAGGGTTTTTTAAACTGAAAAAACATATTTGATGGGATGCGTCTTCTGGCATAAAATATACCAAAAGAAATTTGTTAGTAGAAACAGCCCAGAAAACGTTTGCTAAAACAGCAAAAGCAGCTGCCTGAAAAGGAAAAGCAGTCAACTGTTTGCTGAAATATCAAAATTGTAAAGCTATCTTTTAATCCTCGATTTACACTAAAACATGTTTGGCTGACCCAAAATAGAAAATGTCACTTAGGGGAGGCCACGTGGTGCAATGGTTAGCATGCGCCTTGCATATACAAGGTCGTGGTTCGATTCCTGCTTCACCGAACACCAAAAAGTTTTTTCATACGGTGGACTTAATCTCACCTCAGTAATGGCTGGCTCGACATTTTGAAGGATGTTAAAACTTCTCTAAGGTGGTTTCGATCTGCAATGTGGAACGCCATTCGGGACTCGGCTATAAAATGGAGGTCCCTTGTCATTGAGCTTGAACATGGAATCGGGCAGCACTCAGTGATAAAGAGAAGAAGTACTCTCTCTCACCAACAACAACTCGGGCGAGGAGTTGGGTGGGACGTGTGTGGGCGAGGAGAAAGGGAGGAAAAAGAGAGAGATACTTCTGCTGCTTATCACTGAGTGCTGCCGATTCCATGTTAAGGCTCAATGACAAGGGACCTCATTTTATAGCGAAGTCCGGAATGGCGTTTCCCATTGCAGTGAAACCACTTAGAGAAGTTTTGAAATCCTCAGAAATGTCAGCCAGGCATTACTGAGGTGAGATAATGGCCACCGATGAAAAAACTTTTTGGTGTTTTCGTCGAAGCCAGGAATCGAACACGACCTTGGTATATGCAAGGGGGCAATGCTAACCATTGGCCACGGTGGCTCGCCTAGGTTGACATTTTTATTTTGTCAGCCAAACATGTTTTAGTGTAATCGAGCTTAAAAGATTAGCTTTTACAATGTTTGATATTTCAGCAAACAGTGACTGCTTTTCCTTTTTCAGCAGCTGTTTTGCTGTTTTAGCAAACTTTTCTGCTGTTTCTACTAACAAATTTCTTTGGGTATATTTTATGCGCAAGAGACGGTCCGCTCAAATATGTTTTTAGTTTTAAAAAACCCGAATTTTTGGCTCAAAATCCGCTTAGCTGATGGTCAAATCTTTGATCGACGTTATCGTTGACTTTTTCTGAGTTTATTAATCCACCTCTATAACAATATAAGACGACCGTATCGCATATTCTTTATTTAAAAACTTCAACTGAGTAGTTGAGTATTTGGAGAAATATGTTAAATAAAAAAAGTTGCTAGTAAAAAAATAGTTTTTAACATCACAAAAGTGCTATGTCAGCAAACACTATAACGAAAGACAATACTATGTTTCTTATTTGCCATGTTTTTAGAATGTTGATGTTGAACAGTGATGGCAAATATTATAACTTTCATTCACTAGTTTTTGTAGAAGAAGTTTTTTTCATTATTTATTTAGTTCTTTTTTTGTCTCTTCCTGTAAAATTTCAAAAATTTGACTTAGCAGCCTTTAATATTAAGCTTTCATATTCGCTTTCTAGGTCTACATACTATCCTGGAATCCGCCAAATTAGTTGGGTTCTATATATAAAGTACTAGTAGCGAAGTAATTCTTAAGGAAGCATTTGTGTTAACTTAAGTCAACCAATATTCCTTTACAGAATAGTTTCAAACAATGAGATAATAAAATTAAGTCTTCTGAAAAACAAAAATCCAAATGCAATTGAAGCTCTTTTTAAGATAAGAGCCCGGGGGAAGTCCTCAACGCTCATGCTATTTCACTCATGTGTCCTTTATATTTCAAACAATCAGACAACTATGCATTTTCGTGTTTTTAGTGATACCTATGTACAGACATATGGTAAATATGCAAGTGTAAAATGGTCGTCTTAACAAAAGACAGCGAAGAGGTGGTGTCTTCCCACCAATCTTACTCAACGCACGATATTTTTGGTAGAGTCACAGCAACAACTCACGAAAGAAAATTGTACTCCGCACCAAACTCTTAAAAGAACTCACACTCACTATTAAAAAGTCGTTATCACGAAAAGTTTCGTTTTCTCAAAAGAAATTCCGTGACTCACGAATTGATATAATTTGACCTAGAGGGGACCTGATTGAAAACATGAGGATGATTAAAATCGGCAAGTTTTATTTAACTCTTAACACATCCTAGGTAGCACTAATATTGCAAATAATAATTTAACAGCCTTAGCGGAATTGTTACTCATCGCACACCAAAGAATATATTATTTTCGTGACTCACGCTCAGGGATGACAGTTGTTGGTTTAATCACGCTCAGCGCACCACTCTCGGCCGTCATCCATCAGCGGACTCACACGCGATGGCTTTATTTTAACCGTTAACATGCCTAGTTCACTAAAATTGCAATAATCTTTAACTCCTTAGCGGAATTGTTACTCATGCACAACTCACGAATATATTAATTTTCTGTGACTCACGCTCAGGGATGATAATTTTGGTTGGTTAATTCACGCACACTCACGCCGTCACCATCAGCGTCGACTGCAGGCCGTAGCCATCGCGGACCACGTCCTGGACTGAAATTTCGTGAGACACGCAATTTCGTGTCAGTCCCATACATCATCACTACCTTCCCTGGCACATTTCAGAATAATGCGGAAACTTTTCAATTTTCAACAAATTGGAGCAAAGAGATGCTGACGTTAGTTTATAAACTGATGACTTTTAATTTGCAAAATAGGGCTAGGAGTAATGTGTAAATCTATTTTTTTTCGTTTCAGACAGTCGAAATAAAATATCACGTACTCTTACTCACCTTCTCCCACACTCAAAATAATTAATTTGGTTATCGTCAAGATTTTCCCTAAATACAGACATTTTTAGTGACGCTCTTCGTTTTAAACTTAGATCAAATTATAATTATTTATAGCAGATATTTCCATAGTAAAGTTAGTGTTAGGTTTAGGTTTAAAGTGCAGCCCGTATTAAGATTCAGGCTCCTTAGACTATTTGCAATAGTCCATTGTTGATAGCATCATTAACTATAAGTACGCTATTAGATATGGTCACTTCTATGTTTTTAACCGCTGAACGCTTCTCAATAGTAAAAAGATTGGTCTCGTTCTCGAAGAACGCTCTGGTATGGGATAATTTCCTTATATATATGAGTTTTTGCCTTTAGCCTAAATTTGAATGCAATTTTATCTTAATATCTAGAGATTCAATTAGTATTCTTGTAGATTTTAAACAATTTTTTTAGGCCAAATTATTTTGGTTGATTAGCACCTAATTTGTTATATCGCTCCACCAATTAGGATATTAACTTTCGTAAGGCACATCGAAATATTGGCTCGTAAAAAGGGCCACATTTAAAGTATATATATTTCTGGTCGTGGCTGAAATTCTGAGTGCGAATCTATAGCATTGTCGTTCGTCCGTGCTGTTGAAATCACGCTAACTTCCGTTAACGAAACATGCTATCTGATCTTCAACGTGGCACAGTATTTTGTTTTATTGATCTAGGTCAGATGGTATTGCAAATGGGCCGTATGCGGTCCATTTTACGTATAGGGCCCATATAAACTGGACCCAAAATTTGTGTTGCTTTGCGAGCCTGTAAAGAGTATTGCAATTTCATCCGATCTGGGATGTAAATTTAGTACATGGTGTAAGTATATTGGTCTCAAGCACGCATGGGCAAAAATTTTAGTCTCATAATTTTATTTATATAGGCCGGCATATAAAACCGATTGCCCGCAAGATTTTGACCTCCGAGCCTCTAGAGAGAGCAAAATTCAGCCCGCATCCGGTTAAAATTTGGTAGTGGTGTTAGTATATGGTCTTTCACAACCATGCAAAAAATTGTCCCAGTATCGTGCCATAATATATAGGCCCCATATAAACCGATCCCAGATTTGGTTTTGGCGGATCCTCTAAGAGAAGTCAACCTTCATCCATCCGGATGAAATTTGTACATGTGTATTAGTATATTGGTCTCTAACAACCATGAAAAAAAGTGGTCCATATCGGTCGCATAAATTATATATAGTCCGCGCATTAATAGAAATCGATCCGCCAGATTTGACGCTCCGAAGCCTCTTGCAGAGAAAATTCAATCGATCGCGGTTGAAATTAGGTACGTGGTGTTAGTCTCCGGTCTCTGACAACCATGCAAATAATTGTCGCATACGGGTCATAAATATATAAATAGGCCCCATGTAAACGATCCAGATTTGGTTTTGGCAGATCCGTCTAGAGAGAAGCCAAGCCGTTCATCCTCGACTCCGGATGAATTTTGGTTAGATGGTATTAGTATATGGCCGCTACAACCATACCAAAATTTGTCCATATCGGTCTATAGTTTATATATAGCCGATCTCCAACACTATCAAAAATTGGTGCTATATCGGTTCATAATCATGGTTGCCAGCTCGAGCCAAAGAATTAATCTAACCAAAATTTTATTTCCTAATAGAAAATTTCTGTCAAAAGTTTATTTCAATAGAAAATTTTGTTAAAATTTTCATTTGTATAGGAAAATTTTGTCAAAATTTTATTTCTATAGAAAATTTTGTCAAATTGTATTTCTATAAGAAAATTTTGTTGAAAACTTTATTTCTATAGAAAATTTTGTCAAAGATTGTAATTTTCTATAGAAAATTTTTGTGAATAATTTTGTTAAAATTTTATTTCCTATAGAAAATGTTGTCAATTTTTTTTTCTATAGAAAATTTTGTCAAACTGAATTATATACGTCATTTTAATCGGTCCTTTTTTAATTTAATATATCAATATTAAATAAATGTTAGGAGGTCTTAAGATACATTGCCTATCGGCAAGCGTTACGCAACTGAAGTAATTCAGATTGTGGATGGCAGTGTTTAGAAGAAGTTTTTAAAGCAATCCATGTGGAGGTGCATAAGCTTCGGCCTGACCGACTTACGGCATATATATTTGTTTTAACTCGAGTTTAAAGAGGTTATTGTTTCATTATTTTTTAATTAAAATTTGCAATCATAAAATTTTTCGTATTAAATTTAGTGTTTTGCTAATGCTTAATTGGGAAAAGTTAATTGTATCACTTATATTTTATTAAGGTGGGTATTAAGTTCGAGTTTTTTCACTAAGTGAAAACTAAAGTCAGTAAAAAAAGGAATAAAATCTATACATATTTTGTTGGCAGATTTGTTATTATAACTTGAATGGGGAATAGCAAAGCAAGTTTTCCCAAAGTTTTGTCCCTTCCTTAAAAGTATTATTAAAGAAAAGTATATCGTGAAAATTGCGATTTAGCGGCTAAACTCGAACTTAATACTCACCTTTAAATTGAAAAAATTTCAAGCTTCAATCATTTTTTATTTGGGAACATATTTTGGTGATATTTTTCGTGTTGTTGTAAACAATTAAATTAACTGGGGCATTTTTTAGAAAATGCAGCCACAACTGTAGTAAAGAACATACAAAATATTAAGCTTTCACAATTTAAATCGAAAAATACTGGTCAGAAACTAAAACATGGAAACAATTGGCCTAAATACAACATTGCATTGATTTTTTGTAATATGGTAATTACATATATTTAGTCATTGAAGAAAATCATATTTTATAAAATTCTACAAGCATTTCCGAAATGTCCAATTATCGTGACACTTGATTATCTCTAAATACGAAACAAGATAATTATTCAATTCCAAATAAAAGCCACATTACTTTTAGCAAAACTTAATTGTGAGTACAAAATTTTAAAACGCTCATGAATTCGGTAGGAATTTGGCAGATTTCAAAAACTAGATCATTAGACCGTTGAATGTAGATTAATCTATTTGTTTGTGAGCATTTGCAAATACTACAATATTAAATTGCATATAATGCAGCGTGTGGTATGGAAGAAGGGCAGAAGAGGGCGATGCAATAGTCATAAAAAAACTTAGCCACGCCAAATAACCAATTGCAATAGCATGTGAGCAAATAAAAACAAAAGACTTAAACAACAAAACGTGTTTCGATTCTCTAACATAAAATTATTTTGAAGTTTTGTTTGATTTTTTTCAAAGTTTGTTTTTCGGTTTTCGCTATTCAAAGCGTCAAGGTGGTAAAAGCAACAACAATTTGAATTCAAATCAAAACAATATCTGATGCAATACTGCAGTTCAAATTTAAGAAAACTTCCATATTTTAGATGATGCTAGCTAGTGGGGTTATAAGAATTGTGATTAGCCGATTTTGCTCAAAAGTCAGATTTCATCAAACATAATAGGAATTCTTATGTTTTTTGCTATTACCTATCATCAATGATTTATGGAAGAGATTTAATCATCTTTGTAACCAATTTTTTGGTGTGGCCCCAAAGGGGTCCACCACAATAGTTAGACTAACAATATATTCCACTACAGGTTAGAAGGCTAAAGTCCATGACAAAAACTAGTTTCAGATTTTTTTTATTTGTTTTAGTTTCTGGTTCAGTGTAAATATGTGTAAGTTGGCTTAAAATTGTTACTAACGAAACCAGGTAAAATATTTTACTTTGGCCTTTGGAAAACAAGTAATTGTATTACGCTAAAATATTAAAGTAAATCAAATCTACCATAGTTGCACCCACCATGTTTAGATGAATTGGTGTTTCATTTAGTGTGGCTGTTTTTTCAAAAGCGCATGTAAATATTGCCTCTGAATGCAATAAAAAAGGAAAAAATGGGAAATTTGTGGTTTTCTTTATACGGCATTACAGAGATACGAGTAAAGAAAAAAAATAGTTGTTATTTAACAAATAAGCAGGTAAGAAAAACTTTTGAAAGGCCTATAACAGCTGCCCAAACAATACACCAACATATTATTTATTTAAATTTAAATTATAAACAAATGCGTTAGTATTAAACCTGAATCAAAATTATCTAAAAGATATTATTTTTTCAATATTTTCAATAAGGCATGTATCTTATAATTATCTGTTATTTGAAGATTAAGAAAATAGAAAATATTTTTTAAATCATTCGTTTAGCAACTAAAAATAGGTCAAAAGACGCTAATTTTCCAAAGTATAAATGTACCATTTTTGCCAAAATGTATAGAAATATCGGTAATTTACACCAATGATTTTGGTATTGATTTCGGAGCCAAATGAAGATAATTTAGTTTGGCGTATTTGATTCTAGAAAAAAACTTAGAAGGTATTCGGTTGTTAAACTTCCATTCACGTCGCATGTTTTTATAAGCTAAAGAACATTTTTGATCGAAAGATAATCATTATAAATTAACGAAATATTTTCATCTCTTCATTTAAGACAAGAAATACTTTCAAATATACTAAGACTTCTTTAGAGGATTTAGCATATATGCTTAATTTTGTTTGTTTGGACAATTCGATAAATCGGATGCTGTGTCCTAATTTTAATTATAATAGCATCTTCGATTTAAAGCCAGGATAAATCGGCATTTTAACCCTTCGTTTTGCATGAATTTAATTTCAGCAAGGAATAAAATTTTTTTGGAATGTTAGAATTGTTATATATGGAGTTCTGAATACCGTATAACCAATTTTCGTTATCGATTCATATATTTTATATGCAATTTTCATGCAGCATAAGCAATTTTGTTAGTGCAGCATTGTATATCTTCTATATAATCACAAGGTAGAGGAGGAATGCTGATTCAGAGCAAACATTTGTTAAATGAATCAATTTTATTGCTGATGGGGGAAAATGAACATTTTTAGCTAAAAAAAATTGTTTTCTCACCAAACATAAAATGTTTGCCAAATTCAGATACATAATTTCTGAGAAAATAGCATGGTTGCGTCAAACATGTTACACGTTACCCATCGAAAACTAACATTTTACTGCTGAAACATGTTTGAGGTGATCACATTCCTTATCGGGGTGCAATGTTAAAAGCCAAACTTTTGGGATTCTAAATAATGTTCTGCTTTTTTGATGACAAGCAGCTAGTCTCCGCATTTTTGCATTTATACACACGGGAAGTGAAACTTGCAGAACGTAATCCCATAGAGCAGCACCGTTTGGCTGGGCTTCGCCACAAACTTGTTCCACGTGGAACAGTGCAACGGGTCGAAGGGCGACGAAACTTCTACTGGTGGTGAGCCAAACAAGAAAAAGACTGGAGGAACTACCATGCTTAATAAAAGAGATGACGAACATAAAGCGCTGTTTTACAATGGATTTAGAAACCGCCACTATTTTAGTTTTTATATGATTCGTTTGATGAACAAAGACAGGATTGACGCACCGCAAAAAGAATGTGGAACCCATTAACGCTTATCTATCACCATGATGAATATTACGTGTCAATCATTACAACCCCAGCAGCTTGTACTGTTATACACCCGTTAGAGAAGAATATATGATCACATCAAACATGTTTTAAAAAGCAATAATTTATTTTGGGTGGTGACCATGTAAACATGGTTTTGATCATGTTATTTTTTCTCGGAAATCATGGTAATTTGATTTCGGCAAAAAAAAGCAGGTTATTATTTGACGAGAAAATAACATTTTACTATACTGAAATAAATCCATATCAAAATATTAAATGCTAAGGCTTCCAAAATGTGAATAACAAAAAAATTATGGTAAAGATATGTGAAAATGAGGAGGCTAGTACAGGCAAGAAACTAACATGCAATTTATTGCAATTCATTTGCAACGAAGGTTAAAGAAGTAGCATCCCGTTGCTCGTGATTCACTACCAAAATCCTTAGGAAATTGTAGCGAACAAATTGTTTAGTGCGGCAGGCGGGCCGTCTTTTTCCGCGAATGAAGATGCGAGTTTGCATGAAGAAAATGTTACGAAAAATTCTTTTTTTCAGTTATAATATCCAAACTAATTGAATTTGAATAGTAAAAAAGTCTTTAAGGTTCTAAAGAATATTGTAAGGACCAAGAACTGACAATGGACTTGTTTTGTTGTTGTTTATGACCTTTTGTTCCGCAAATAATCCAAAATTTCTGTAAATACAAATGTGTGATAAATATTCGGCTTTTGGGCCGACAGGCAGCTAGACAGAACATGGTGTACAATCAGTATTAGGAATTGTCTGCTTGATAAAAACTATATTTACTTTTTATGGTCGGAAATTATATTTCAATGTGTTAGCAAACGGAATCGGAATTATTATAATCTCGCATGCAAGCATTTCCTATAATGGTGTGCACAATTATTATGACGTTGAGCGACGCCATCGACCTGCGCATGCTCTTTATTTCTGTTACATTTTCCGATCATTTTAATTGTTCACCAAATCTGCTCCAATTGGAATGGCTTTCTCATCGGCAGACAATCTAGATTCGGTACCTGGTAACTATTGGTGCAAAACGAACCAACTCCTCGACCTTTAGCCATTTAAACATTTTGTAACATCGATGAGCTCTAGCACTTTTTGAAATTCCCAATGGCTTAGCCCATGCTCCGTTTTTCAATATAGTGTTGCCATCCGCTTCTGCGGATATGTTCAGTCACGAGCAAATTTTTTCTATCTCGTCGGCTTTTGATTTCGATCAGTGTCGTTACCCATGCAGTATAACGGTTTTCACGATAAGAAACAAATAGATCGCGCATATATAAGAGGAGAGAAAATGATTTTATTCACATTTTAAGATACTAGAGGTCTCTAAGCTATAGTCATTTGGGATTCTCCCATCAAATATAAAGAGATTAAACTTAAACACGCTGGACAATATGTTATATGTTTCCCTGTTGCGAAAATAACCATAAGTGTGATCATATTCATTTTCGTGGTGTAATTGACGAGATTGAACAAACCCTAAGTAAAACAATTTGCCAACTGCAACCATACGTAAAGCTTGACATTTTGAGGTATAGCGTACTACAGAACGTTTGAACATTCGGAGCGTATTGTGTGTTATTACAGCAATATAAAGATTCATTCTTCCCCAAAAATTTGAAAAAATCGTTTGGAAGTTTCTAAAAAATGGAAATTTAAATCGACATCAAAAGTGCGATATTTTTCGCCAAAACGCTGTTTCACTCCAAGGAGCATTTCGTGAAGTCGTGCCAAATCAGTTGTGTTTCCGGTAACCCATTGATGCCGACAGTTTGTCGTCTCAATATTTTCAAAAACAGAAGAAGCAACAGATATTCATGACAATGTTACCGACAAAAAAATTTCGTTCGCGTTGGATCCCAACACAATTTGTTCAATTCTGCTCAAAAAAGTTCGATCGATCGATCAAAAGAAATGACTTCAGAAAGTACATCGCAATGCTAGAGACACGTTATATGACATCTGGCAGACGATGAATGCTAGGAATCTTTATGCGGTATGAGCCCGAAAAGTAAATAGGCTGTTTGTCAGAATGCAGGTTTTTGGAGTTACCTTCAGAGTGGCACAGGCGCTGTCGACAAATGATTCAATGCTCATGCAATATATACAACCGATCCCCAGTTTGGGCTTTTCGGAGCCTCTAAGACGAAGCAAATTTCATCCGATTCGCGCGAAATTTAGTAAATGGTGTAAAGAATATGGATGCTAACAAATCATGTAAAATTGGTCCAGCATCGGTCCAATAATTTGTAATTATAGTCAGCCGCTATATTAAACCGATTCGGCCCAATTTGGCTTGCGAACGCTCTAAGAGAAACAAATTTCATCCAATCCGGCTGAATTTGGTAAGGCAAGATGTAAATATATGGTCTCTAAATAAACCATGCAAAAAACTTGGTCCATATCGGTCCATATGTATATTATAGCCCCCATATAAACAGATACCCAGATTTGACCTCCGGAGCCTCTTGGAAGACCAAAATGCATCTGATCCAGTTGAAATTAGGTACGTGGTGTTAATATATGGTATCCAACAACCATGCAGGAATTGGTTCATATCAGTCCATAATCATATATATCGCCCATATAAACCAATGCCGAGATTTGGTTTTGGAGCCTCTTGGAGGAGCAAATTTCATCCGAGTAAGTTGAAATTTGGTACATTGTGCTAGTATATGGCCGTTAACAGCCATGCTTAACTAGGTCTATATCGGTCTATAGATATATATAGCCCTCAGATAAATCGCTCCCCAATATAAACGACCCCCATATTTCAATTCTGGCTCTCTACGTACCGTGCAAAAGTCCATATCGATTCGTAATTATTTGTAGACTTACCGATAGATACCTTTTTTGTCTAATATATACCACGTATAGGCTAACTCACTATTTAGAAAACGATGTTAAGAAGTTTTAAGATACCTTGCCATCGGTAAGTATTACCACAACCCAAGTAATTCGATTGTGGATGACAGTCTTTCGTAGAAGTTTCTACGCAGCAATCCATGGTGGAGGGTACATAAGATTTGGCCTGGCCGAACTTACGGCTGTATATACTTGTTATCAAACTGAGTCATAGTTAACTAATAATTTCATTTGAAATTTTTTCAAAACTTTGTTTCGAAATATTATGATAGCTTCATTTCTTTGCGGATGCATGTCCAAAAACAAACATTTATCGCCAAAACCCCAAATACGAACCTTTAGCTAAGAATTCCAATTTCAAAGGCTGGTAATATTAAAACAATCCTGTATTAAAATCCCATATTATTTACTTAAGTTACAGGCAATTATTATATGGTCTAGCACATTTCAGAATTCGTATATTACATTGATATGGATTGTTTTTTATCTCATTTGTGGTTTTATATCTTTATACAAAATAAAACGAAACACAAAAAAGTACACCACAAAAAAACTTGCCAACATACGAGAAGGACGGATGGGTGGTCGGACAAATGGTTTGGACCAAAAGGATCATGTTTTTGAAATGTTACTGATCAGATGTTATATGGTTGGTGGTATTTTGTGATAGTGGTGGTGGTGGTTGACCACACCTAATTTAGA